>SADC01000259.1:0-49726 GCA_004194705.1 Ditylenchus dipsaci
TCAGCGACAGGCACTGATTTTGCAATAATTTGGCCTGACGGGGTTTGCAAACGCGCTGGGTTGTCGTCAAGACACTATCCTGGTCTTCACTACTTACAACATCCCCACTGGGTCGCTTCTACTGGGTTGACATGCATAACATGCCTCTCTGGGTCTTTTCAACTGGGGTTTTTCCAAAACACTGCATTCTGGATCGAACCTGACTGGGTCCCATCATCGTCGCAAACGATTTCAGGAGTGTACTGCATCTGGTCGTAAAGGTTTGATTCTGGGTTTGGACATCTCTGCAACCTTTAACTTGAGAGCCATTATTTGCTGATTATGTTCCAATACAAGGTCACTTATTGCGAAGCAGACACTTTTAGCGGAATCAACCAGTACCTGGGTTTTATAAGTCTGGCTTCGACAAATTCTTTGAGTTCAACTTTTTGTTCGTCGAAACTCTCGAGAATGTCGTTCTGGAGACGTATCTGGGTCTGAAGACTATCTAACTTAGACTGGGTAAGCTGTTCCTCTTCTACGAGAGACGCAACTTTAGACTGGGTTGCGTTAAACGACTCTGGGTTTCTTCCTCTCGAAGATCTGACTTCGTCTGGATTTCTCGAAGGAGAGTCTGGGTAGCATCTAACTTCAACTGGGTTTCTCGCAAGAGATTCTGGGTAATATCAAATTTAGCCTGGGTTTCCGCCTCACGAGTGAGGACAGAATTTAATCTAGACTGGGTTTCTGCTTCACGAGTGAAGAGAATATCAAACTTAGACTGGGTATCTCGTTCAAGATTCTGGGTCCTTCGATCAAGTTCAACCTGATCTCTGGATAACTTGCTGGCGTTCCTTTTGTACTGGATTCGAACTCGAGAGCTTCGTATAAATATTTTCTGGATGGACCGTGATTACCGGCCGTACTGGTTATGTCTTTCGACAAGAACAAAGCTGGGTTTACAATTTCACAAAATACTGGGGCGATTTACTTCTGGGTTTCCTACGTTTTCTTACGGGTTCACCACTTAAACTGGGTTCGTGAGGAGTATCCTTTGCAGGAGACTGATCACTGGAGTCTCGAGAAACCCTTTTTCCAAAATTTGATGTAGGAGCCGATGCCTGAAGCATGCCCACAATCTCTGATTTTTTCCCCACCAACTGGGCGAGCAAGATGAGGAACGAGTCCCTATACCTGTCGTAACTGGGTAGACTACAACGACTAGATGTGTCATAACAAGATGACTCTGGGGTCCTAAGAGAAATTGTACTGGTGAACCATCCCTCAAACTAGGTTCCTTACTGGGTACTGAACACTTACTGGCGTCGACCGGAATCTCCTTCTCCGGAACGATCAAACAACTGGGTTACCATCGACTGACCACGATACGACTGGGTTTGAAGCGACTGACGCAACCGACAAACTGGGTTCGAGGCTATGCCCGAGACTGGGTTTACTAAACTGGGTTAACAGAGACTACAATGCTGGGTTAAGAGAAATATCACCTGACGTTGAACCTGAGACTGAAACCGGCCCTTGAAACTTTTCCGCTCGATCAGACTGAAGACTGCAGCCGGCACTTGGATTCCTCCCGCTCGATCAGTTTTGACGCTGAAGCCGGCACTTGAAAGATATCCCGCTCGAACAGACTAGAGACTGAAGCCGGCACTTGAAATTGTTCCCGCTCGATCAGACTAGAGACTTCATCTGGCTTGACTGGAGGCTGTAACAAAACAGAACTGGGCTTAATATAGACTGGGTGTTCAAGATCAAGAGACTGGTATTGAGTAATTCTGGGGTCGAACGACAATGCATCTCCATGCACGCGTGACAGTCATCTCCGCATTTACCCATGGTGCTACCAGTAAGAAGGGTAGAGAAGCATTGGCCATCCGTACTAGCAGTCCTACCCGCAGTATCATGAGATAATGTAGAGAGAGACTTTATTGAATCTGGGACTGATTCTGGCACAGAGCAAGCTATTCCCACATTCACCGGCGCAGCGGAGAGGGCGTGACTGGAGGCGGTATACGAAACCATGCGGGAGACGTACGCGCTTGACTGGGAGATGCATTTCTCTGGAAAGACCTCCTTAATAGGAGACTTATTATCTGGTATAATTACTTCTGGGAAGTCCTCATAACTGAGAGACTCATATTTACTAGCTTCTGGGATGTACTCATCTGGGAAGTCGCTGTCATCATTGAATGAATCAAGCGCCTCTATTAAATCCTTCTGGGTATCAATCACGACTGAGTCTTGAAAGATATATGAACTGGCTTCGCTAAGTTCCCTGAGGATCCTTGCGTATCTGGCTTTCTCTATACTGGGATCACAGCTAGCCTCATGACTAGACTGCGAACTGGAGAGAGAACAAGTCTCTATACTGGGTGGAGCATGAAGCTCATGACCTAATGTAATACTGGGCGAGTTGCTATGACTCGTTATACTGGATTGAGCACTAGGCTTCTTTTGACTGGGTATAACACTATAAGCGTAACTGAACTCACATGCGCTGGGAGTCAACTGGGAAGCTTGCTTTGACATCAGAGAGGAAGAGCACAACATCAGAAACTAAAGATCCAGAATAATAATTTCAACACTGAATTATTTCTGTTTGTTCGCCCTTTCCCCTAATGTCTTCGCAAGACAAATAGCAATTCAAATTGCCATTTACTGGGTATATTTGGCTGGGAATACGTTTCTGTAGGAAACATACGACTTTGACTGGAAATGCGGGAAAAGCGATTTAACAATCCTTACAGGTATATGAGAAAAACGAAGAAGATTGATGCGAAAAAATATAACTTGTTTTGTTATATAAACACTTTCGAACACTTTTTTGTTGAAAAATAAACGGCCCCTCTCTAATAAACGGGTCCCCTACGGAAGAGTTGAAAATTAAACAGGCCCGTTTAATAGAGAAAATACGGAATGGAGCATTTCTCAAAATGGAGCATTTTGAAAAGCCGTACCAACCTCTTGAAAAGCCGTAACGTGTTTTTCAAATTACTAATTAGCATAAGTAAAATATGTACGAAATTACCACACACAAGTTGGATGCTAAAAATTTTTGTAAATCTACGGAAGCTCAAAAGTAGACTAAAACCATGATACCCATATCATGGTTTTTCGGCAGCTTTGGTTGGCCCGCTCTCCCTCATTTTTCAAGGGACTTCAAATAGCGGCAGCACTTTGTTATATAACTTCGGGCTGCTCTACAAGAATCTGCCAAAAAAATCTTCAAAAAGAACTCTTTGAAAAAGACACTACCGTACCCACTCTAATTATAAGCCATGGCGTATAATTTTTCAACCCCCCTCGGGGGTGGCGTATAATTAGAGAGTGGCGGATAATTCTTCAACGTCACGCGCCGATAGCTTTACAAAATTTTCAAAAAAACACCACTTAACCAAACTTTTATCAATCAAAGAGAATAACAATAATATTATAAGCAAAAACGCAATTTTTTATGTAATTGAGAGACCACTTTCCTAGCCATTTTTGAACATCCTCTTCTGTATCGATTTCCATCGTTAGAACGACTTCAATGCTTTTTTTAGTTTTTTAGTTAAAAAAGTGTAGGTAAAATGGCCTTGGGTGGCGAATAATTAGAGAGTGGATTATAATTAGAGTGGGTACGGTACTTGAGGTTCCCTGGCAAGTGGTATTAAAACCTGTGTCATAGGCGATTTGAGCGTATAAAGCCACAATTTAAATTCAAAAATGCCTTGATACCCCGGGGGTTTTGCAATACTTTACTGTCCTTCTCATGCCAAATTTTTGGCCTATGGGCCCGAGATCTAAAAAGATTTTATTTAAAGTCGCATACTAGCTATCCAATGAGATCAAACTACATGGCGAGTGGAAAACAAGCTTGCAAGGTTCTCTTGTGAGTAATTTTTCGCGCTGCATCTTCTAATTTTAGATTTTTAAAGGGGCGTACCAGCGCGTTACACTACAAATTAAGACGAGGACCACCAATTTTTCAAAAATTGGTTTTGTTTTCACTCATTTCAACTTAAATCTGATATTTACTACCTTAATTGCAGTGTAATGCGCTGGTATGCCCCTTCAAGCTCAAATAATTGTAAAAGCCGGTACTAGTTATTAATTACTCTTTATACATAAAAATATAACTAATATGTGTTGTACTAATACTCTGTAAATGGAAATCTTTTTCACCGAAAACATAAGGCAAGTATCACAGTTGAGATTGGTAGTGTCAAGACACGTCAATGTTACGTTAACCAAGAATTGCACTTGTATAATGGCCGAAAATTCTTATGCGTCTATCTATGAGCGCATATGAAGTTGTGGGCCATGATAGCTAAAAAAAATGACGTCTAATTGGTTCTAAGAGCAAAATTCTTGATTCAATATTCTACCTGAAAATCCAGCCAAAACAATTCCAAGTGAGTCAGAGAGTGCCACAAAACTCATGCTGAATTCTCGATTTTCATGGTCCACCTACGTTAGTTTTTAAGTAGAAAACAAAATAACCAAATATAACTGATTACCGATTTGTGCACGGCATTGAAAGTGTTGACATAAGCACTGCCGCCGAGTAATCCCTCGTAAAACACCATACAAAAAATGATAAGGATGTGGGGAGCATGTGGGTGGATAGCATCATTGAAAAGTACTATGGCATTCACAAACTATAAATCGAGATTTATTTTAACTTCATCTAAATTTCCACAAAATTACCTGTAAAACAGCCAAGACAGGAAGAATGGAGGCTCGAATGGGACAGAACTTGACTGAGGACCGAGAAATGAACACGCCTATTTGATAGAGCACTTGGAACCATCTGTATTGGCTAGCCACACTCAGGTAAAAGCCGGTGGAGCAAGGAAAGGTAAGCAGCTCTACCTGAAGTAGTAAAATTTAAGAGGTGGGGTTGTGGGCATAGATAAAACTTACTAATCCTTGATTGATGAAATATTCAGCAAAGTAGACTGCCAACAATGGCAGCATGTACTTTAAAAGAGGCTAAAAAAGAATGGCTATCGATTGACAAAACCTTTTTTTCAAATTTTAATAAATAAATAAAATTGTCATTTTTTTAAACAAAAGCTTTCTTAAAGTCTTCCCCTTCTTCTTGAACCCGAATTCTTAAAAGGCGGGGAGGGGGGGGGCTTCTACGGCTACTTTTCGACATTGACAACTTTTTGGCTTGACAACTTTTTGACATGCTACTTGACTTCACATACATCTTTTTTCACATATTTTATTTTCTTATTTCAGATGTTTTCACACCGTTTTGTAGCTGAGATTTTTCTCTATCGGTTGAGTGATCAAACACACTGATTACAAATAATTATCAAGAAAATCACATCAAATATAAAGTGAAGCTCCACTAAAAAAAACGGGATATAGACGTTTCCCCAAAATGAAACTTTTTTCATTTTGGGGAAACGTTTCCCCAAAATGAAACCCAAAAGAGTAAAATATCTCTAAGGGTATATATGGAGATACTTATTTAGACATATCAAGGGTATTTGGCTGAATGTGATGGCCAAAGTCCAGCATATTCCACATTGCAAGGGTCAGGGGTTAACACATGTATGTACCCCTATCCCTTGCAATGTGGAGTGTGCTGGTCTTTGGCCGCGAAGCGGCCAAATACCCTTAATATGTCTAAATAAGTATCTCCATATATACCCTTAGAGATATTTTACTCTTTTGAGTTTCATTTTGGGGAAACGTTTCCCCAAAATGAAAAAAGTTTCATTTTGGGGAAACGTCTATGCACCAAAAAAACACCTGAGTTTTCAGTGTGAGCTTTTTGTGATTTTCCCAAAAATTATTTTTAAATTGGGTGTTTGACTACTCAATCGATAGAGAAAAATGTCAGCTAAAAAAGGGTATAAAAAGATATGAGATAAGAATACAAAATATATAAAAAGTGTATGTGAAGTGAATTAGTAGTCGATGTCAAAAAAGTAGCCGTAAAAGTCCCAGATCAAAATAATTTTTTAAAGCTGATATATAGCTATTTTCAGATAATTAGCCAAAAACTTTGCAACGTTTGTATACTTGAGTGAATCTCAGCTCATAAAAATTATTTTGATATGATCTCAACGGATTCAGATTTAGAAAGAGATTTTCGGCAATAGGGAAAACTTTCAAATTCGCAAAAAAATTACACAAAGTATAACTAATCGATATTTTACCTTAAAACCAAAGTCTGGGCAAAGATACTTTTCTGCTAAATACCTGAATGAGTCTGAATCTGTCCTGCACAGTCAAAAATAATTTGGTCTTTTGAGACTGCGTGTCATCCGCCAGATTTTCAACTGATCGAGCGGCCTCTAGCAAAGGACTGTGCACACTTTGGGTGGGAGAGGAGGACCTCAAACGACCATAAGCGTGTCGGTTGCCTTTAAAAATAGAGTATTGTTTACTAATAAAAAAACAAGTAAAATAACAGAATAAACCCACGGTTAGACAACCACAAACTCTCTCTTCTCCACAGAACAACCTGAAAAAATGGAAAAATTTAAATGTCCGCGCAGCTAAAAGCGGGTTTTGCCGCAAAAATGGCGGAATTTTTCCAAACGTTTGTTTCCCCATTTCTCTCTGATAGAGTTTGATTTCTGTTCTTTGAATGACTAAAGTGTCACCTTTTATCAAAGTTTTGACTACATCATGTAGCCCTTTGATTCCAGTTTTCACGAGGTATTGTTCAGTGCGAGGTCTCTGCGAAATGTAGAACAAAAAGGTAAAAATATGAGCCAACTTATTTTTTGAGCCAACTTATTTTATAGCCACCGGTTTTCGAAAATGGTTCACCAGATGATTCAGAAACTAGATCTACATGGTTACATGATAATTTATTGCTTTCAAAAAAAATAGAAAAATCATTTAAAAAAGTGGAACAAAAGATTTGCGGCAAAATTTAACCCTTTTACTGCTAATTCCAATATGCCCGTAAAAATTACCTTGTGAACTGTACTAGGGAGACCAGTAGTTTCCAGTAAGTAATGGCAAGAGCAAGTGGCACAACAAGCATTAGCAACAAAGCTGTTTTCGGTGATAAATTAAGTAGACGGTGGTCGGTGAGTACTGCAAAAGCCAGAGAGCCCACAATGCCTGCTCCTCCTGTGCCTGAAGACCAACTGGATATGGTGTCACTGAATAACATCCCATATCACCAAAATAGTTTCACAAAATTGCTAATAAAAAACCTATGGAAATGAGAGGATAAAGACAGGTAGGACACTTCACCTAATCCAGCTCCAATGCTCGCAAATACAACACCTGAAGTGGTTGTCCCCATTATAAAGTGCAAAATATTAAATGCTACACACCAGTCAGTCCCATAAATAAGCCTGTTGAAAAAGCGACTATCAAAAAGCTCAAGCACTGCAGGAGGATGACCATTGTATGTCGGACACTAGAAGTGGAAACAAGCCAAGGTGAGAGTAATTGGCTAAAAAATTGCTAATTTACCTATAGGGAAAGTAGTGCAAAGTGAATGGAGCCAGCAGTTTGACCAGCAAAGAAGGCAAAATGTCAGCTAGCAAGACGGCACCTGTGGATATATTTGAGCATTTCGGCAGATCTTCCACGTTTTTCTGCAAAAAAAACACTGGATATGTTTGAATTAGTGTTGCTGAATGGGAATAATTGGGAAATATGGCCGAGAATATTTCGTAACATTCCTGGGAATATGCCAGAGTTATTGAAAGGTTAACCATAATCGCTTACAATATTTTTTGTAATTTTCAAATAAAACTTTATGCATGAAATTTTTGTACATTTTTTTAAAGAATATTATCGTAAATGCCAAAAAAAGATTATGGGCGGCAATATTTCCTAAAAGGTTGTGGTCGGCCATTTCAGCAAACTTAGTTTAAATAGCATTAAGAATTACTGCTTACCACACATTCAGTGCTTTGATGTGTTTGGTTGGTGGTATCACTTCTCTCGAGAATATCCTTAGCAGCACTCAGCATGACTACATATGCAAAGTTATTGCAAAGACCCAGAATCCTGTAGAATATATTTTGCGTGAACTAAAGAAAACTAATTTTGAAACAACTGACCAAAAAGCCGCCATGTTCCGGAACAATGGTCGCTTACGGAGCAGAGGGCGGTGTAAAGGAGATTGCTGTTGATCCTGATCATCACTTTCTTCGTCCATTTCTAAGCAATGTATTTGAACAACAAGACAATTAAATATTTAAGGGGGCACGCCCGTGAGCCACACAGCAAAAAAACGAACATTAACAATTTTTTAACCGTCCCATTTTGATTAATTTGTTTCAAATACGATGAAGCTACGTTCACAATGGCCCAAAATCTCGCACCCACACCCGCACCCAGACCCACACTCGTGTTCAAAAATAAATTTGAACTAGTCAAAAGTGACGAGTGTTGGTGTGGGTGCGGGAGTAGGTCTGAGCACTATTGTAAGCATGCTTTGAAGATGATCTCAGACTACTTACTACTCAAATTGTGAAAGTCTCAAGAGAGAAAAAGTAGTCTGTTCCCCGTCTTTTTTATGCGAATCTCGAGGGACATGTTCATTCAGTGTACCTTTTTAAGATTTTTCGACTGCGACAGTGTCTCCTCAGACAACTGATGAAACGGGTGAAAAATCTGAAAAAAATTAGAGATTTCAAAAAAAAATCCGAAATAGAGTTACAGATATTTTATTGAACTCCTAATTTTTTTATAAATTTTTGAAAATGTTCGCTTATAGCTTTTCTTTATCATATGGGTCAGAAAATCTAAAAAAAACTTAATTATAGAAATATGGTTCACAAAGTCATTAAAAAATAAAGTTTTTGAATCGGTCGGTTACATCTTATAACCAGGAAATTGGCGTGAAAAGTCCAAGCTGAACCATTGCCAACTTATTATTTTTGCCAGATGGTTTTGAATTTATTTAGTTCGCTTTGAGAATCTTTATTATTTGAATAAAAATATTTTAGTTAGATAGGATAAATGGAAATCGGACATTTTTCGGTTGGAAACTTTTCGATCGACCATTTTTCGGTTGAATTTTCATAAAGTTATTCTATAATATATAAATGTTTCTCTTGAAACAATCACAATTATTCTCCATACATGTCCATCTTCGGCTCTACTCCTGCTTCCCTTGGTATTAGTATTCCTTGGTCCCCCTGTTGCTTTTGTGACTTCTTAGAATTAGGCAAGGGTTAGCTAGCTATTAGAACGGACTCAAAAATACATCTCGGACTACAAAAAAAAATTTTATTCTATCTTAACATACTTTGGCCAATCGTTGGATCTTAAGAATAGGGTGAAACACCCTATTCTTCGGAAAGGCCCTATTCCACATTAGGAGTCACACTTCATGTGGCGGACCATGGAAGGTGGATCAGCACCGTTGAATGTAGATTGAGATCACGGATGGTAGATCAAGACTATTGAGGATGGATCAGGACTTATTATGGCAAATGTGGAGCATGTAAAGTAGTTCGAGACCGTTAAGGGTGTACATGGATCGCTAAGGGTATAAAGATATGAAGCATTATAGATCTAGACAAAATGAATGCCTTCTTATTTTTTTAACGCAAAAAGTTATTGGTACTTCAGGTAGCTTATATAAAATAAATAAACAATGAAATTCCACAGAGGTTGGAGGTTTTGATAATGGGGTTAATTACGATAGCATCCCTTTTTTAAAGCTCATCTTGACTTGAAATAAAGTGTTTTGCGGCTAAATTTAAATTATGGTACACTATTGTGTATAATATTATTAAAATAATAATCGACACTACTAGAGTTAAATTAAAAAACTCTTAATTTGAAGAATTTGGTCAATTCTTCAAATTACCGCAACTTATTCTTCAAAACAGTCAACCACTTATGTACTTCGGGGGCCCCTAGGTAAAGTCCTAGGGTTAGGCTTATGCAAGAGTAGGCCAGCGTGTGTTAGAACTAGGGTTGTGGAATTCTCCGAAAAAATAAAAATCGGAGAATTCTCCGGAGAATTCTCTTGAGTAAATTCAGGATTTTATAAGGAAAGACTGGAAATTTCGGAGAATTCTCCGAAATTCCGCAGAATTCCACAACCCTAGTTAGAACGGACTCTGATGATTTCCTTGACTACAAAAAGTAACAAAGACATGTTTGAGTCCGTCCTAACATACGTTGGCCTACCCTTGCCTAAGCCTAACCCTAAGACTTTACCTAGAGGCTCCCCGAAGTACATAAGTGCCAACAGTCGTAATTGCTAATAGGCAAATTGACAGCTCTACTTGGCAAGACTAAATAATTTATTTTCACTTGTATGACACTTGCATTAAATTTGTATTGGTTGAATTCATGCACACGTGATTTGTAAAATCTGGCTGCAATAGTTGGCGTGCTCAACTAACTTAGCTACCAGCAAATATTTAGTTTGCTTTAGTTCACTTCTATTCAAGTACCAAATCTACTACTGCCTCTTTTAACACATCACCAGCAGCCATAGTCTTGTTGGTTTTTTGCAGTGGATGAATAATGCCAAGACTGACACCATTATGTTGTTAGTCACCCATTTCTCGTGACTCTCCATTCCTTGCGGTTTCTTAACTACAATGCAAACTGGGTGGTTTATCGCGCACCCAACTTGGGTCTGTCCGCAACTTGGGTCTCAATATCTGGCGGTAAGGTGGCTGTGGGCATGAGTGTGTGCCAGGAGTCAAGGCAACAAGCCACTTCCTCTCAAAGCTACTACCTCTTCTTCCCATTAATTCGCAATTCAACACCATTTCTTGTTCCGTTTTTAATGCTGTTACTCCTGCTACTACTATCGGCACAAAATTTTTTGAGCTTAACCTTTGTGTGTGGGTGTGGAAATCAAGAAAAACAAAGATGAAAATGCTAGGATGTATTATTTGTTGCTGGTTGATGTATAATAGTTTATGTTTTGATATTTAATTTTTGTGTTTTTGTATTTTAAAAGTTTTTTTACTCGATGTTGACGTTTCAAGTTAGAATAACTGTGGGAAAATAAGATCTTGAAAATTGTAGACAAAGTGAAAACAAATTCAATAAACCCTGTCACATCTAATAAGGCCCCTCCTCAAAATTGACAAAACTTACCTATTTTAGTATGCCTTGAAGCCTACCCAAAAAGCAGAGGTAAAAGAAGAAATTTGGAAAACAAACATTTTCCGAAAAAACATCATGCAGTCAACGGCCAAAATGAAATTAGATGATGGGAAATTAGAGATAAAGTTACTTTGCGTATATTTCGAAGTTTTTAGGGTAGGAAGATTGTGGGATGAATACTGTAGATTAGAGTTGCTGAACGGTCAAATGACCGGTCATATGACCGGTCATATGACGTCATATGACCGGTCATTTAATAGAAAATGACTGGTCGTATAGATTTTGGTCATTTTCTAGTTCTCGTTTCTTTTGAACCGGTCGACGTTAGGATAGTTCCCATGTGTCGTTTGCTGAATGTTATTGCTTCATCACTGTATTTCCCTCATTGCCTCGATTTCAGGTTGCCATATCGATGAAAAAGACACTTGCCTGGTGCTGAAATTATTACGAGCGGAAGAAAGAGATTAGCAGCAAAGAAAAGGAAGCATTCGTTGCATACTGCAAATTCTGTCAAGACCGCTACGCAGCCCACGCAGGTCGTATCGAGAAGCACTTAAAGGTTTGTATCTGCTGAAGTTTATTAGTTGGAATTTCATTTTGATGGTTTCATGACTGCAAATAAGTTGGGGCTGAGGCTAAGAAAGAGATCGATCGCTTGTAAAAAAATCAAGTGGAGAGCCTCTTAAGAATATCGTCAAGGAGTCAGAGGACAGCAGCTCGCAGACAAGCAGGCCTGGGATCAAACGTTTCTTTGACACCGTGAGCGAAGAAGATCAGAAAGAAGCAGACATTCTCCTTACTAGGGTTGGTCTTTAACACTTATTACATGATTGTCATCCTTTCGTTTTCAGGCTTTCACATTTCTGCTGCCCCTACTGAGAGGAACTGGTCTCTGAGAGGTGGAATCCATACAAAGCTCCGGAACAGGTTTTTTATTTTATAACTTTTGCCTTAATACTGTTGATGATTATGTGTGGTTTCTCTAGAAAGAAGGTCGACACCACCAGCCAAGTCGTCTTAATAGGGCACAATCTACTGCTGGAGTACAGTGATCTCTTCAAGAAAGCAGTGAATTCAGAGATTTTGGAGGATGCAAATGAAAATGAAGAAGAAAATCTCTCGAGCGAAATCTATGAATTGTTTATGGATGATTTCAGTTGAGAGTGGATAGATGTATGTGTACGAATGTACTTGTTTCGATCAATAAAGCGTTTTTCTACCACAATTAGCACTATTTGCAAGAGGCATGTGAAATTAGGAAAATGACAGAAAATGACGTCATTTTAGAAAATGACCGGTCATATGACCGGTCATATGACCGCTTTAGAAAATGACCGGTCATTTCAGCAACTCTACTGTAGATGTATTTTACAATAGTTGATCAACATGTAATAGAATTTCGTTTTTTTCCGGATAAAACTGAAATTTTCTTTTATTAGCAGTCATGATAATTGATTTATAAAACAGCTGTTGGTGTTTATATGCCCAACGTTAGTGTAGTTTATGAAAGGCTGGGTTATGCAGCGAAAATTAAGCGCATGGGATTTGGTTGGTGCACTGAGGCCTATTTCACAGTTTCCACCTTTTTGTTTAAAAATAGCTTTATTGAAAGTTTTGACCACAGTATAACAGATTGAACAACTACTGGTGTACACATGGATGATTTTGGCAAATATAAAAATAATTTTTTGTTCGAGATAAGTAGTTCGAAAGACGGTAGGCGGAAATGAAGAATTTCCGGTTTTAACCGCTGCGAAAATCCGGAATTCGGTATTTCAACCACGTCTAAAATCCGGAATTATAATCTTTTGAGCTTATAGTGCCGCAGGAGTCACTAAGTCGAGGCTCGATTGTACAAGATGCAGGAATAACGCTATCAAGGCTGTTTATAAAAGCAATCAAAGCAAATTGACCCAGGAATGCGAAAAAATAGGCTTAAAATACACAACTTAAGCAAAAATGTCCATTACATGAAAAAAAAATTCGTGGAGAATATCCCAAAATTCTGGATTTTTGCCGTGGTTAAAATCACAAAAGGGCGCTAGTGCAGAATCGGGTGCAAATTTTTCCTTCGTCCCCTTGTTGCTTTTTTCCATATTTTGCCTTGGTCCCTCCTGTTTTTTTAAATGTTATCATTAGAGTTTTTGAGGCTTCAACTCTAGTACTCGAATAGACTCCAAAGTTTTCGAGGCCTCGACTCCAACCGAAACTCGAAAATTTTCGAGTTTTTGAGTCCAAAACGCGAAATCGATGCCTCGACTCGACAACCCTAGTAAAAAATAGGGTGGAGCAAGGCGAAATTTGCACCCGATTCTTCACTAGCACCAAATCCCGAACTTCCAAATTTTTTCCAGGATTTTCGCCGCGGTCAAAATCTGCAAATTCCACATTTATTCATACCGCCGTTCGAAATAATTCCATAGAGTAGAGTTATAGACGAGAGATAGAGCTGTCCACCCCCAATTCGAATTTTGCACATGCCGCTGCGCGTAAAAATCATACTCTTTTTAAAAGACTTTTGAAAATTTTTTTCTTGAGTAAATCCTAAGATTTTTACAACCTTAACTTGATTTAAGTTAAAATAATTGAAGTCATCTAATTTTTTTTTAAACTAAACATGAGCAGCATAAAATAAAAAAATGCAGAAATATGCTATTTCTAAAATTCTACAAAAACTTTTACGCCAGTTTTGCTTTTACTATAGCACAATGGCATGTTGACATTGGTGCAATAATAACTAGCGCGTCAAAAAAGATTGCAAAAAATTGGTATTTTGTGTTAAATTAGTTTTCTAGATTCAGAAAAATTTATTATACTGATAAAACAACTTTTTGAAACTGCAATTTCACGCCATTTCACATTTTGAGATGTTTATCATATAACACGCCTCAAAATAAATTTTTATTATTTTTTCGACTCAGGATGAACACCACTCATCCTAAGTCAGATTTTGCCCTGTCGTTAACTGTGCGTTATTAACTATGAAATTTCTGGTATAATATACTAGAAAATCCACAGTTAACGATTGGGCAAATTTGACTCAGGATGAGTGAGTGTTCATCCTGAGTCAGAAAAAAACCATGGAAATTTTATACTAAAATTGATTTTAAAGGGGCAAAAGTCGAAAATTTGAAAAAAAAAAGTTTATTTTGAGGCGTGTTATATCGAAAAAATGTATTGGCACTAGGAGCATGCATAAATCGCAATTTCACCGCTTTCTGCTAATAAACTCTTAATTGTTTGGGTGTAATTTGGAAAAAGTAGTAGTAAAGAGTAGTAGAATTAGAATGTTTATGTGCTTAACATGTGAAAATCCTGTTTACAACATTATCTTTGCTCTATACTTTTGTTTTGGATGTCTTTGGAATTGACAGAAGTTATTGCAAAACTTTTAATAATCTTGCCTGATGATTTCTAACTAAACAGCACGCAACCATTCCATTGGTGAATACACATAATAAGACAATAAAACTACATTTTTGTAAAAAGTTAAGTTTCACTTTTGGATCGACACTTTTCTGTGCAAATTTTTCAGAAAATATTCGTCATATAACACGCCTCAAAATAAACTTTTTTTTTTCAAATTTTCGACTTTTGCCCCTTTAAAATCAATTTTAGTACAAAATTTCCCGTGGTTTTTTTCTGACTCAGGATGAACACTCACTCATCCTGAGTCAAATTTTGCCCAATCATTAACTATGGATTTTCTAGTATATTATACCAGAAATTTCATAGTTAATAACGCACAGTTAACGACGGGGCAAAATCTGACTCAGGATGAGTGGGTGTTCATCCTAAGTCGAAAAAAATAATAAAAAGTTTAGTTTGAGGCGTGTTATATTGAAGGTTTCATATACCAAGGGTATATTTGTCTGCAAATTTTTGCAAAAATGCTCGTTATATCGAAAGTTTCCTGCTATTGAGGGTATACTTTATTATGTTTCATTCAAATCCAACCGAATTGAGCCGCGGGGTTTGTTATAACAAAAGTTTCGTTATATCCAGGTTCGACTGTAAATCTTAAGTTGAAAAAAAATCGCTGAATTTCGCCATCGATGCTCCGCCGCTTCATTGGCGCCACCGCCAGGCGGTGGCGATCCAAATATGTTCTAAGATTTGTAGTTTTAGCAAGTATGGCCAACAAGTAATTTGTAAAAAGCAAGCAGCACACCAACTATATATGGTAGCAATGCAAAGTAAAATTTCGAAGACATTTCTAATATTCTTATTTTTTTGTTTATTTCTGGAACTTGTATGGAACTCGGTATAACAAAAACAACCAATCAGATATATGGTCTTTTAGTGCCCGTGCACATTCAAACATTGTAGAATTGGTGTCACAAACTTGTGTCCAAAATTTCTATAAAGATTCTGCAAAAAAACTCCCACCGACATAAAGAAGCTAATTGTTATTCAAAAAAGCTGCTAAACTTTTGATGTATTCTATGCAAAAGAAAGTATTAGCAAACAAAGAAGAACTCTATCAGCATCCACAGCCCCCCACCCCCTCCCCACAAAATTTACCCTTTTCGATCATCAAAAAACAACTTTTCGCTAGTTTTTTTACTGATTTTTTATCGCTATAGCTTCAACAGCGGATGAATCAGCTGTGGTGCTGGTGGTGGTGTGTGTTGCTTCTGCCAAAGCGGGTGATTGTTGTGGCACTGATGAATATGCATTGCTGGCTGGTCTCACCACCACCATTAAATTCCCGCATAAACAAACGGTTCCGCATTTTTAGACGGGAAATAAGAAAAAAATAATTATTTGTTTCTATTCTTTTTCGCTCTTTATAGCTGGCATAAATTTTATTTGTGGCACACAAATATTCTTAGGTGATTAATTTAATTTAAGTTCTTGTATCGACATAGTTTGTAGTGAAACTTTTTTATTACATATAAAACATGAGTTTTTAGTGCCGATGATGACAAAAAAAAGGATGGTGTATCTAAGTCACCATACCTGACCTGTAAAACGTGCCCCTCCTCTTTTTAAAATACCATTGCTGGCGCCGAAAATAAGAATGGTATATTTAGCATGGTCGATTTGCATATAAAACTATCTTTAAACCTTATAACTCACAGTCAAATTTTAAATTCCGCTCGAGACAATAAAGATTCAAAAAACTTAACAATTGGTTGCATTACACTGTTTTTTGTATACAGTCAAACCCCAGTTTACTGAGACCCCTGGAGACCGGAAGAAGTCGCACTAAATAGGGCTCGCACTGAATCGGTGTTGCACTTTCGAGACTTTCAAAGACTTTTGACCAAGTCCATCAACCTCAGGGTCGCACTTAATCGGGTACGCACTAAATCGAGGGCGCACTAAATCGGGGTTTTACTGTACAGTCGACTCTCCCAATAACGAACCCCTGAATAACGAACTCTCTCAATAACGAACACTTTTTTTGGTTTGGTTTGGTTGGATTTTCGATAAAGTACTTATAACGGACCTTCTCAATAACGAACACCTAGAGGCGGTCTCCAGGGGGTTCGTTATTGGGAGAGTCGACTGTATTACGAAAAAAATATCTCAACAATATATCATTAGGAAGCACGTATTCTGCAATTTTTTTAAGGGGGCATATGCTCACCTGTTTTACAATTTGTTACCACCAATTCAAACAATTTTCCGAATCATTGAATTTCTGTACACCTTTTTCAGCTTGATTTTTAAGGGGGGGGGCGGACTTTATATACGCATCGTCTTAGGTCACACATTCGACTACCACTGGCTGCAGACCTTATTTTTTTCTTCTTATTTACAAGTTTAGTGTCAAAAAGTAGCCAAGCTTCTGGGCTTTCATTTGAGCTATCATACAGATGAAAAGTTGGTATAAAGTTAGGGCTAAAATATAAAAAATCCAATTCGATGAAATCCTCAATAGGACTATACCAGTACTTTTCCGTGGTATCCTGGAACTGACGTTTTTTCCCAATTTTAATTTACATACTCATTTGCAACCTTACACTCAAAATGTAGCCCTGCTACTTGCCGTCATTTTCAGCATACGGTTGTATAAAATCATGTAAATTGAAATCGCGAAAAATCTCAGTGCCTAGTACGCATCATTTTGGATGGTTTCCTCTAATTGTGGTAGTCATTGCCAAAAATCGCAAAATTGAGGCAGTTGCTGACAGCAAAGCAGTGCTGTAAATGACTGCAATCAATTGCTCGATGATTTTTGGACCTAAAAGTCAAAAACTTACTAAAAAAGTAAATTAAAACACCACCAGAGGGACTAGAACTTTCGACAAAAGGCGATGCGTATATAAAGTCCCCCCTTAATAAAACAAGGCCTAAATTTTAGAAACCAAGTTGAAAAATACGCACAGAAGTTCAATGATTCAAGAAATTTTTTTGAATTGGCAGGGACAAATTTTGCCTCAGGCGAGCATCCCCTTTAAAATTATAAATCACTATATTCAGTAATCAATCAGCTAAAAATAACTCGCGCTAAAAGTCAATAGGGCCGAGTGGTAGCTGACAATCGTATTGTACCTTTTTAATTTTCTTTTCACCATCGTGTTCAGCGTGAAAAGTTGAACAAAAAGCGATACTTGACACACTCCGCTTTTGGTTGTTCAAGCTAAAACTCGTAGTCAGATTTAAAATATTAAATTTTTTTTCAAATGTTTTTCGTATCGAAAAAGATTTGAAAATAAAAATTAAGTTTCAGTTTGAGGAAGGTTAATTTGCAATCGAACATGCTGAACACAAATCCGATGTCAGAATTCGGGTTTTCTTAATTGAAAACCCCGCGAAATTCTACGACATGTGATTTTTTTTATCAACTCTGTCCTCTTTATCAAATTAAAATTTTTCTGTTGCTACTGCAGCAGTAGTAGTTACATTTGGCAAAGCTAGCTTAACATCCGACAGCCATAGAGCTGTCGGATGTTTGTTGTGGCCTGTGTATGTGTGTATTTCTCGACCATTCTGCTCCCATTACAGAAAATGGATGAATAGATGGAAAATAGATTTTGTAGAAGAGGGCAATACATTCTCCTTCTTATCAGATGTTCCCCCACTTTTCAGTTTTTGATCGTGTATTGATTTCGCATTTCATTTTCTTTAATCGTTTCTGTAAACTGGTTGAATAGCATCTAAACGGCGTGTGTTTTGTATTTATTTAAGATTTAAATTTTAAAAAATCATTTAAAATGGAAATTTTGAATTCTTACGACGCTTTTTTAAACTAAATGCCGTATTTTCTATAATAATCCACCATGTCTATTAATCTCCGCTCAACTTTGAAGATTTATATCTTAGCTTAGCAAATATTTTACATTAATGCTTTGCGTTTTCGTAAGCTCAACCAATTCCACTTTTAAGATTTTGGTTGAGAACTTAGGGTAGACCCAAAATTTCACCCATTTTCGAAGGACTAATTGCCCTGGCGAATCTTTAGTAAAATAGGATACCTTTTTTGTCATTAGAGTCGAGTGCCGATAAAATGGAATCTTGGTTTGAATTTAGTCGGTCAGCCGTAAAATTAAGCAAAGCTTGGCCCTATTCTATATTGGGTACCGATTTTTGAGCTTGGCCCATTGTTATTTTTTTCGAAATTTTCGTCCGCTTCAACAAGCTGCTTACGGACCACTTTTGCTTTTCTGAATAAGGATCTCTATGTAGTGTCTGGAATATGTTTCTCCGTCACCTTTTTTAGTGATTGACTTCTTTTCGAAGTTTGTGGCACATACTTGCAAAAACTTAACATTAGGTTGTAGAGCAACATATCAACCACATTTTAAGTCATCCTCCGGCTCATTTCGGCAGCTCCATTCCTTAGGACGAGTACCGATTTTAACCTTCGAAGTGGTATGTTAAAGCAAATATATTACGTTGATGTACAGTCGAACCTGGATACCACACCACCCAAGCGATAGAAGACACCTTTGTAATGGTGTTTTTGTCTGCTTATGAAGGGAAGGAATAGAGAAGGAGACAGCCGGTTTTTGTATGTTTGCATTTATTTATGTGTTCTCTGCTCTCGCATATTGGGTTGGAGCAGTCTTAAAATTTTTGTATTTTCTTGGTCGACCCTGGGGTGGTGTTGTATCAATCCCAAAAAATAAAAAATCCCCCGGCCCTTATCATTTCGATATAAATTTGTCTAAATATTGAATTCTAAAATGAAATAAATGCACTTGCATTCTGGGTTGTTATATCGACACTCCACTGAAATACCTTTTTTATACACAATTTATTGTTTTGAACATTTCCTCTCCATTCACAAATAAATCAACATCAAAAACATCAATTTTTTCCCAAATTCACTTTATCTCCACCCCAAAAACAATGCGGGAATTCGAAAATGTTTTTTTGCGTCTTCACTCCCTTCAAAAACAATTTTTATGGGTAGCAGAAGCAAAAAACACATTTTTTCCACCCTCCATCATTCTTCTTCTACTTTCATATTCTGTTTATCCTTTTTTTTCAATTTCTGTTTGGAATGGGCGCAAAAGAGAGAGCAAAGAAGAAAAATAAAAAAGCTTTGAGGGTTGGGGAGTGAAGGTCGTTGTTGTTTTGGTGGGGAGCGGAACACAACAAATAAGAGGACTCTTTTAAGAAGTAATAAATGTAGTAGTGTCTAACTGGCTGGTTGGAGGGATGGTTAGGTGACCCTCCTCTGCTGCTGTGCGGCTGTCTTCTATACTGCTGCTGCTGGTGTTTGGTGATTTAGTTTCCCCCTTGGTAACCAGAGATTGCTATTGCTCTTCATCAAATTCGCCGTTCTCTTTCTATAATAAATTGATATGAGGAGGGGTGATCAAACTTTCAAGACTGACTGCTTAGCTGTAATGTGTGTGCATTTATTACGTTTTTTGCTGGTCTGCTCTTCTTCTTCCTTCCATTTTGCTTCCTGGTGCATTGTAATAATTTTGACTAGAAAGTTTTTTTGTAAAGGAAATGCATTGCTTTAATGTCACATGTTAACGTGGACAAATTATTTATATGTGGTTTTATTTTCTTATAGTTATTTGCGAAATTTTTTACATTTTTTATTTTAGTTATTTACAATTTTTTTTAATGGATGGTATTGTTTTTCTGGCCACAAATCCTGCAGGATTTGTGGCCAGAAAAAATATTCTGCGACAAGAAAAAATCATCCCTTTTAAATTGAATCTACAGTTAACCCACAATAAACCGGTATCCGGTCCAGAGAGGCCGGACCACAGGATGCCTAATTATCAAGAATCGACCGTATTGCTAAACTTGTTGTTTTAGTCATTTATCTTAATTTTGTGGGAAATTTCTGCACTAAAGCACACCCCAAAAAACAGGGGCTGAAAACGGCAGGACCAAGGCAAATAGAAGAGGCAGATCTAAATTTCTTTATTTTTCAATAGCTGTTCGGTCGAAAAACATAATTCTCAAAGCCCTTCTTTATTTTGTAAATATTTGTTTTTTCCCAAAAACAATTTGTTTTTTTTCCCAGAAAAACATTTACAAAGCATAAAAATGGTGGAAGAGAATGACAAAATGGTTCATCAACAATCTTTACACAGTTAGGGTGATGATCTGCTCCTTTCTGCATGCCTTGCCGGGAATGCCCCCTTTGTTGCAAGCAAGAACGGTAAATTCAGAGGTGGGGCTGCTGTAAACACACCATCAGCAAAAGACCAAAAAACTGTTTTGTTGGAGGTCCTGCGTTGACACTGCCTTGCCCCAGCAAATGTGTTTTGCACTTTAATGCCTTAGTGCCCATAGAGATTCCCACCAGCTGCTGTTCCAAAACTCAAGCCCTTGCAGCAGCAGCATTTGTAGGCCCCACCCCCTCGTGCACTTTTAACTTTATATGTGTGTGTGTTGTTGCCTTTTTTATTTTAAAAGCGCAACATAACAATATATTGACCGAATGCACGCTGCTCCTACTCGGATAAGCACTTTATTTTTTGTTTACTTAGAATTTTTTTCGATTTTTTGTATGTATTTTCGGCAGATTGTTTAAAAACGTGCAGTTTGCAGTTGTACATTGCATTTCGAAATTAATTCGCGTTGATTCTAAAATAGTCTTTCTTGCCAACTAAAACCCAGCTTTGGGAAATAATTTGTTGAAATCAATGTTTTTAGACATTTATTTTGGGAAAAAGTTATTGAAATTGTGCCAAAGCGTGTTTCCAAAGTCCAGTTTCAGCCCTACACGCTCAGCCCTTACATGGCCTATTGAAAAACAAAAATTGGGAGCGATATAATTGGATTTGGGTGGACATGTGCGAACACTTGAAAAACATGCTTGTTTATATGTTTGTTGTTGATGTTTTCTGAAATATGTTTTTTTCAGGTCCCATTTTTTAATTTTTTTTTATCAAGATTGGACATACTATATTTTCTCATCTGCATGCCTTTTAGTTAAAGAGTTTAAGTTAATTTGCCAAAAAAATAGAAAATATTTCAAATCAAAATTTTTAAATCAGCCTTTGCAGCTAAAGTTCTGCCTATAGTAATTTTTTTCTCTTAAGGGGCATGCCTATCGCCAATGGAACAAATTTTTAAATCCGGTATTTCGTCTAATTTACGCACATCCCCTTTTTTTTGCTAGGATTTTAAAATAAAGACCACTTTTGATTAACAATTTCAGAATTTTCGAGGGCTGAAAAATAAACGTACCGGTGCCTTAATAAAAGGTAACACGGTCAAAAGAGCTGGCAGAAAGTGAATTTAATAACAGATTTATTGAGAAATTCGGCCTCAGTATCAAATACCAACCCACCCATCTTAAACTCAAAAATTTTGAAATAACTTTTTTACCGTTATTTTTAGGCTTAGGGTTTATCCAGAGTATGTTATGATGGACTGAAAGATGTCTTTCGCCCTTCTCGTAGTTTGGGTATTAGAGATTGGACTACTTTTAAATATATTCTTAAAATATAAAAAATATGGGTGATATTCGTAACTAGGGTCTGAAATCCATATTGTGAGATTTTGGTTGGCCCTCTTATAAATAAGTTATGAAAAACATAATTACCTTCGGCTCAGTGGTAGAGCAGCGGAACCTGGTTGTCCACGATTTTCCCTGTTTGTCAGTCTTTTTTGAATTCACGTGATACCTGCCTTTTTAATTCAAAAAATCGCTATTAGCGAGTACATAACCACCTCCAAAAGATCAATGTTTGATTTTTTTCTATGCTCCTTCCTAGAACCAGCTCCGCTCCAAATCAAATTGCGATCTTTCTTGCTTTTTTTAATTAACTTTCTATATTTAGCAGTGATGTAGTAATTTGCAAAAAAAGGCCAACCATATTGTGATGTATCATACATTATTTGCTCCAATTATTCGCCTTACCTAATTTTCGACCCACTTTTGTGAATGACCTCAAAGCTACGCGAGTCTTGATGGATAAAATGTGGTCATTTACAGCAACGGACTTGGCTGACCAAAGACAACTTGAAAAAGCCTTCGAAAACCTGTGTAAATACCGTATTTACTGTATTAAGTCCCATGGGGAGTTGTTTTCAACCCCTGAAAAATCTTGAAATTTTTAATCGAAAATGGCCCTAACTCTGAAATCCTAGTCAAAAAATCGAGAGTTGGAGACTTATTAGAGTAAATACGGCAGTGTCTGACCCAGCTAGTGATTAAACTCGAGTGGGTCTCATTTTATCGTTAATCGACTGTAGCTGCCTTGCGCTTAGTTAGTCCGATTGTTTTTGCACTTGAAATTTTGCATGTTTAAAATCAAAAAGTGTGCTTAGCGTTCTGAGCCATGTTTGGATACATTACTAGGGTAATGCTGTAAAACGGGATAAAAGTCAAGACTAAATGAAAATTTGCTTTTGCCTATGCATTTGCTTAATTTCACTAATTTTGCATCTTTAGTTCCTTTCCATGCTCCTTCCGAAAACCAAGTATGCACAGCACAAATGAAAAAACATCTAGTAATTATGTTGGCAGTGGAAAAGGGGGGGGGGTAATCCCCTTTGCTTCTTTCACTACTTTGAAGCATGCCTGTTCCCTGAACTAGAACATCCAATAAGTTGTCGTCATGCTGCCACAGGTAGCTGCAGGTATGCCTGCCCCACTGGCGGTGCCATCCAGCTATGTAGTGCCATTTGCAGGAGGGGAGGGATTAGGGCTGCTCATTAGATTAGCGCGCCATGCTCCTATTTTGCAAATACCCTTTTGCAGAGTGTTAAAATGAATATCGGATAATGTGAAAATTGTTATGAAATTAATCATTTTCATTTTTTGTCTCTCTTCAGAAATGCGATAGAAATAATAAATCAAACCCAATAAATTGCTGACCTTGAAAATCTATATCTCAACTCAAAACGAAAATTTCGGTTTTCTTGACAGTCAAAACACAGATCGAACATTTAATTTGAAGAAATTTTCGCGGTATTTTCACCATTTCCTAACTGCGAAAAATGGGTTTAAAAAACCGTTCCTCTAAATTTGGACATCTTTTTAAACTCTCGCCATTTCAGACTTTATTTATTTTTGACTGCTTTCGAATTTTTCTCTCAAATATAGACAAAGCCTTAGGCGCAGGAACGCAGAAGGCTTAAAAAGGAAATATTCAAAACAAAAGGCGGGAATTCAAAAAATGTCCAAAACGAAAACTTCCACCACATTGATTGTGGTGTGGATATAAAATTCTTACATACATTTTACATAAGTTTTAGAATGTGAGACATAAAATAAATTTTCTTTAAAATAGTTTAGCCCTTTTTCTATCAATATTATCAATTTATTGCGCAACTAGCAATCTAGCATGTATTAAAAATAGGCACATATCCAATCTCAATACTTTGAAGTGTTCCTTGCCTTAATGATCTGATCCATTGCACACACACATTTTTGCTGTTTATCATTTCGCTTGCACAACCATTCTGCCCAATTCTACAATTTATTTATATCTGTTAAATGATGGTTGCAAGCCTCTACTCTCCGATTCTGCAGCCCCTCAGCAAAAAACTGAAATAAAAATGGTTGATGGCGTGCCCTTTTCACGTGCACCCCATGTCAACCCCTCTCTGCCTTAGCCCGTCTCCCTCTACCATGGTTTTTGATGCCTCTCTAACATGATTTCTGTTTCTGCTGATTGCAATTATCCAGTCAAGCCTCTGTGGCCTTGTACACGCACCAAAAACAGCCTCCATCCCCTTTCAATCAATGGCCAGAGAACTGGGGGAGTGTGAAGGGGCAGGTCTTTCTGCCAGCCTTTGTTGAAGCCCGCGTTCGCGCTTAGGTAATAATAATAGTAATGAAAATATAAAAAGAGACTGCTGCCTCCTCCCCTCCAATAATCCATTCAGTGGTGCGCGCAAATGGCTTTTCTGCTACTCTCCCCAGTCACCCATTCCTAGAAAAAGAGCGGTTTTTTGTTGTTGCAGCAGCAGGAAGGGAAGCAGAGAGTCTTTGGCCTTAATGCAGTGAAGGGGAGCTGGTTGGAAGGGGATGGAGAGGGAGTCGATGTGCAGCAGCCACGTCGGCGTGAGCAGGCCCAGGCGTACGCCGAGCTCTAGCAGGCAGCCTACTGCTGATGGTGGTGGAACACCTCCCTTTGTGTGCAGGGGCCTTGCCACCCCCTCACCCAATCAATTGCTGCTGCCCTTCAACTTCTACTATCTAATCACAATTCTCATTTCCTTTTCCCAGTTTTTTTAACAACAACCATCCTACCAACCGGTGGCCAACCAACTGAGTGTTAATTCCATACCCCCCCCTAACCCCAAGACAACTATCATTGAAGAAAAGAAGGAAACCTTTCTGCCACTAAACTGCCAATTATCTGGTTTCTTCTAGTTAGTTGCCTTTTCTGGGCTCAAGTAGTAGATTTATCTCGGTTTGAGCATGGTATCAGATCTGAAAACCTGATGGTTAGTAGCGTGGTTAAATGGAGCGCTTAGACCTGAGATCCCCACTCAGTCCTTCTACCTTGGTCACCCAAGGCAAATTTTGGTCAGCTTTTTCCACAAGTAAAATTCTTTGCGATAATTCTGCATGAAATACAAAAAAATCACCTAAACCCGAAAATTATTCTCGGACGACAAGGGGACCATACAAAAAATGACTGGGGGCTTAGGTTTAGCTTGGCCGGTTAGAGTGATCGGCTATTACGCTATGCTATTGAATCGGATTTCCGCTCGGGTCGATATTTTTGCATTTTGACTACATATACGCATGAGTGATTGGGTGGCCTTTCTTGCTAGTAGTCTATTTAGCACGTTGCTCTTGGTTCTCTCCTGCTCTTGCTGCTATTTCTAGGAAATGAAAGGATGAGCGTTGCTGAAAAAGGCCTTTAAATAGATCAGCCACGTAGTATCAGTAGTAGCTGGGTGAGCAGCAAGATGCAGCAGCAGTATACTGATTCATTTGGTACTCCTTGACTTGCATGACCACCCCACCTAGCTCTGCTTGTGGGTTTGAAATTTAAGCTAATTTCCGCCTCCAAGCCATGTGATTTGGGCATCTGAGGGTGAGAAAATGCATGTGTTCACGGATTTGTCATAGAAAAGCAAGCATGGTTGGATAAATCCATATTTATTGGTTGTGCGACTTGTTTAAAATTTTCTGTGCTGAAATTATGTCCTTTTGACATAATCTGTAGGCTAAAAAATTTCTGGATTTGTTTGCTTTAGGCTTTAGAAAATACTTTAACACTAGAACGGTCGAGCGGCCACTTTGTGCAGTTGGAGTCAGTTTTCGACGCTGATTCCGAATATGGTCACAGAATTTGCTAATTCGTTGTTTTGAGGTGGTAAACACCCCTTTGAATTTTGGACACCAAAATCAGTAACAGCTCGATAGTTTTACTTGTTACTCGAGAAGTATTTAATCGTGAGTCAAGCTTGATAGCTTGTTTGAAAGCTGAAATTCCGGCCTTTCTAGCTGTATATTACACACGGGTTGGTTGCAATAAAAAGTGTGTTTTTTAAAGTCTTTCAAAACATATTCAAATTTTCAAATTTTAAACATCTAGAAAAAGTGCTTGTATTTTTATTATAGAGACACCACTCAAAAATCGGATACGATAGGAAGAAAGAGCAGACAAAACTGGGTCTAGAACGTCTATTTAAAAAAAAGTTCGTTAGTTATTTGCTTGGTAAATTTACATCAAACAAAATTGTTGCAAAATTCGAAAAAAATAAAACCGCGATTTGATCGAATTCAAATATTTTATGCATCACAAATTTCAAAATACACAACAAAAATGCAACCAGAACATTTATTTGCAGTGATCACATTTAGAAACTTCTTTCTTTGACCGGTGAAGTTCGCAGTAAGGCCTATGGCATTTTGAGCATTCTTTTTGGCATCTTTTGTCGCAGGCGTAGCATCGTCCCTTGGCAAATATAAGCTTTGACTGACTTCTTGTTGTCATTGAGTGTAGCGTCCGGCGATCTTGATGAGCGAGATTTTTTCAATGAACCTCTGCAGGTAAAAAACTTATCAGAAGCATAATTATGGTAATGTATTTTAGAATGGTAAAGTGCAGTTTGTATTCCGTCAGAGGGAAACTCTTTTGAAGTTCCAATTTAGAGATACAAAGCAAGTTTCGCTCTACTCCACAGCTCACCACAAAAAAGAAATGGATAAATCAGGGAGGCCAAAGATGATCGCTGTTTACAATCAAACCAAATTCGGTGTCGATATCTTTGATGAAATGATCAATGGGTATTCTTACAAGCCCGCAACAAGACGCTGGCCGCTCCGACTTTTTATGGGCTTAGTTGTGGATGGGGGCGCGCAAAATGCCTTTGTATTGATGGGGGAAAGCAACCAAGACGCGACTTCCTGCACAATTTATCCGATCAGCTAATGGATGGTTTGAAGAAAGAAAGGAGCAAGGAGAAAGGAGGTCACTGGAGCACAAAAGAATTTGGAGAAATATCAAACTTATATGCAAGGTATATTTAGACCAAATGTGTATAAATTTATCATCTATCTATAGCGTTCACGCGAAAATGGTCTCATCCGCCAAGCTTGAAGAAGAGCATTGCTACATCTGCAGATCAACAATCCGTGGGTCAAAGATTATTAGCTGTGGAAGTTGTCAAAAGCCAATTTGTGAAAAGCATGCAGTGACGAAGACCATTTGTATATCCTGCGATGAGACCGCTCGTCAAGATCGCCGGACGCTACACTCAATGACAACAAGAAGTCAGTCAAAGCTTATATTTGCCAAGGGACGATGCTACGCCTGCGACAAAAGATGCCAAAAGAATGCTCAAAATGCCATAGGCCTTACTGCGAACTTCACCGGTCAAAGAAAGAAGTTTCTAAATGTGATCACTGCAAATAAATGTTCTGGTTGCATTTTTGTTGTGTATTTTGAAATTTGTGATGCATAAAAATATTTGAATTCGATCAAATCGCGGTTTTATTTTTTTCGAATTTTGCAACAATTTTGTTTGATGTAAATTTACCAAGCAAATAACTAACGAACTTTTTTTAAATAGACGTTCTAGACCCAGTTTTGTCTGCTCTTTCTTCCTATCGTATCCGATTTTTGAGTGGTGTCTCTATAATAAAAATACAAGCACTTTTTTCTAGATGTTTAAAATTTGAAAATTTGAATATGTTTTTGAAAGACTTTAAAAAACACACTTTTTATTGCAACCAACCCGTGTGTAATATACAGCTAGAAAGGCCGGAATTTCAGCTTTCAAACAAGCTATCAAGCTTGACTCACGATTAAATACTTCTCGAGTAACAAGTAAAACTATCGAGCTGTTACTGATTTTTGGTGTCCAAAATTCAAAGGGGTGTTTACCACCTCAAAACAACGAATTAGCAAATTCTGTGACCATATTCGGAATCAGCGTCGAAAACTGACTCCAACTGCACAAAGTGGCCGCTCGACCGTTCTAGTGTTAAAAGTTGAGAAATGAGAGTGGGATGGTTACTCTTTTGTTGGATTATCCAATTTATTCGATCTATAGTTCTATAAATCCATTCTAATATTAAAATGGCTACATGTAAGCTAAAGGCAAAGCTTCCAATTAGCCTTACTGCTCAAATAAGTAGAATTGAACTATGGTCCAGTTGCCCAACTAAAGCAAAACTGCAATTGGGATGTTCCTAATCTGGACTAGATACAGCCTCTGCAAAATGGCAGTTTTGCTTTTAGCATAAGGCTCTTTTCAACTGTCAAATAAAGCGACTATCTCAAGCTTACAACTTACAATTTTCACCTCGTTTTTTTTAAATATTTTCCAACCTTATTAGTCAGTCTAGTCCACAAACATTGTGATTTTACCAAATAGGAGTAGCAGGTCATTATTTTGAAATTGTAAACTCAAAAAAAGGATAGGAAAAATTTATGACGGAATCCGTGCGATTTTTGGACTAGACTGACCAAAGACAACTGGAGTATAATACATGTACATGTACTTCAAACAATGAGGTTAAACAATTAAGTGGTCGAGTTTTACGGTATATAGCAGGCTTGTTGAAGCTTTTTTTGCTCATAACTTTTTTCTAGTCCGAATTTTTTAACGCAAATCGACTCAGATCGATCTAACTTTTTTTTGACGTATAACGTCAAAACACGATTTTTGCTTGGTCTCACTGGGGTTTGGACTTTGCCCATCCAGAGGCCAATCACAGTCAAGGCCCTAACCACAGGAAGACCTAGCAAAAATCATATTAAAAAATTCAGATCTCAGTTTACGTAATTTCGAAATTGCATCTACAAGAAGTTGTGACCAAAACAAAAGTTCTTAAAATTTTATTACACTCTTGAAAGAGAAAGTTGAAATATTGATTTTTTTCCTTCCATCTATTTATTTATCCCTCAATTATTTTATAGAATAAGTGTTCCCCCATCGCGGATGATCAAGATATAATTTAGTGAATTTACATTTGATGATTTTAGACGTGGATCTATTGTTCTAGTTGATTGTGTTGTGTGAACAACTCATCATCATTGCTTTCTCATCCTCCCCTTCTTCCATCATTGCAACATCTCAAAACTTTGATTGGACACCCGAAGGCTTGTCCTGAATGACCGGTTTGTTATTGATTTGATTTGGGGTAGTTCATGGTTAGGGATTTATTGGTCCCTACAACTTATTCACCCAGCCACCAACCAAGTCAAAAGTTATTCAGCCATCCTGGTGGTTGAGCATCTTATTAAATGGAGCGGGCAACTTATGTGAGCAGAAATTTTCTTGTTGCATGGCGCAGTAGATGAGCTTTTGGCCCAAAATCGTGCGCAAGTTCGATTTCGCGTGGTGGCACGCTAGTTATTGTAGCTTGTTTGACCAATTATTAAAAGTAGTTAGACTTTACAACGCCAGATTCGAATCAGCGACCCAAATTAACCTAGATATTGGCCAAGGTTGGCGAAATAACTAGCGTGCACCAGCTGGGGTCGAACCTGCGACCCATTTCGAGGCAGAATAAATATAACAATAAAATATATATAACAATAAAGCAGAAAGCTCTAAAGCTTATCTACTGCGCCATGTATGAAAGAAATTTACAGTTATACAAGATGCGTGCTCCCTTTAAACGGGGTAAGGTAAGGCAACGAAGAATCCGGATGACCTGAACGTGGGCTGCCTTAGTTTTTGTTTGGGATATTTGTGTAAACTATAGTTTTACCGTTTATTGTTGTATTGCAGTTGATGAGTGCAGCCGCTGCCAGCTCTGCATCCTCTATATTTGAGAATCAGCAGAGCCATCCCCCTATTTTCCAGCAATCCTTCCTGCCCGACACCATCAGTGAATTCGGCACTACTACCAGCTCTACACTCACCCTTCTTATGGCTGCTAATGGTGGCGCACAAAGTAGGCTTTTTGCTTGTTTGTGGCTAAAAATTGCAGAAAAACGGAGTAAACAAGGCAACAAAGCAGGCATCCTTGCTGTGAGCTAAACATGTTTTGCAGACTTTTTTTTTGGTTATTTTTGTCAAAAAAAAAGTAAATCGGTCCAGTATGATGGTAAATATAACAATAAAAATACACATTTCACAAAAATAAACTAAAAAAAGGTTGACCCTAGCAGCAAATGAACCCCGAACCATGTTTCTTTTCTAAACTTTACGGCCTGTCCCTGAGCCTAAGCTTGTTGTTCCAAGGGTGGTCACAGTGGTTTTTAGAAGGTCAGATTGGGGGGGGGAGCCTGTTAGCGCCAAAAGGTTTTTAGCCCAGAAATTAAAATTGATTTCAGATTTTTTTGAGCTTGCGCCTTTTTAAATTTTTGGATTGTTTTCATATTTTAACGCAGGGCAAGCTCAAGACGAGCTCGAAATAGTTTTTCAACTAGTTTAAAAACTAAAATTTGAAAAGGCACGATTCAAAAGGTGGGCAAAATAGTAAATGCCAACGCATGGACATGAAATACCATTTTCCATTATTCGTCGAAATTTGAGATCTTCACACTGCAGCAACCAAATTTATGACATAAATAGAATAGGTAACATTTTTGTGGTATATAATTTTCAGCAAAAAGCACATTTGCAAAATCTATTTTCGGCTTGCCCAAGAGGGTGTCAACTAATGATAACAAAAATTTAACAAAACACAAGATTTCATAACGAAATTTTTTGCCCATTTTATAACATTAAATTTTATTTCCATTTCGCATATTAAAATAATTTGTTAAAAAACCGAAAAATAGTTTAAGGCAAGCAAAAACAAGTGTGTTAAGGTATATTTATGAGAGAAAAAACTAAAAACAGTTTTTAAGCAAAACAAGAGTTTTTTTCGCACATGTTAATTATGGCCTTTTTTTCCTACGAACCCTAAATAACCTTTGTTGTCATTGTCGTTGGGCGGTGTTTAACTGTAAAATTGCACTGTGAACTATGTGAAAATCAGTTTTTTTCTAGCATTAGAAAAATTTCTGAAAAGCCTGAGAAACTATACTTTTTAAAAAGTAATTTTTAGCAGACTTTTCAAAAATAAATTAAGCTAATTGAAATATGCCCCGTTTGGTCTATTATCCAGCCACCCAGTAGTCTGGCTATTTATAGTAGGGGCAGTTTTGGAAAGTTCAGCAGCTTGCAGTTTTTTAAGGCTCTTTTCAAAAATACCTTTAGATAATTAAATGTATGTTTAAAAATGGATAATCCTGTCCCTAAATACCAATAAGTAATGCGTAAATTTTTTGTTTTCTTTATTTTCTGCTGCCTACAATTGGGGCGTTTTGAAACATTTATGTTTTTCTCATTTTTATCTTGAAATCAAAAACAATATTTTGTAGTGCTTGTTTGGGGCTTTCAGCTTTTCTGCCTGCTTGCTTGCTGCAGTCCAAAGAACATTAACGCAATTAGGAAATTGTTTCTATTGAATTAGATTAGAAGTAGTAGTAGCAACTCTATTCTGCAGTAAAAACTTCCTTTTGTTTAAGCATAGGAAAAGCAAGAATTTGAAAACTAATTCCGTCCCAATAAAACGTTTTTTAAGAAACTTATACTTCTCACGAGGTTTTTACTTTGGAATTTTTTTCATTCTTTTTCTAAACAATTATTTTTATATAATAACTTTTTTTAATATAACAACATAAACTAATAACTCACACAGATTTTACAATAAATTGCTATTGTAAAATCGGTTTCCTTGGTCGAGGGACCTATGAACATGAAGCCCTGAAACTCGGCTATGCAGACCACTTTCGATTTAACGAAACCACGAAAATTTCGTTCCCGCCTTGGATCCGACACTTTTTTTTTAAATTCTATTTTAAATTTTTTTTCCAAAACAGATTTGTGAGTTCAATCCGAAATATTGCAAAGATTCCGACTTTGTCAGTTGTTTCTGAAAAAAACACAATAATCTTGCCATTTAGACCCGCATCAATTAGTCGTAGGCGTAGTCTTTCAATTATTTAGGTCCTAAATGTCCATGCTATAACTAGCGTTGTGGATCTGAATGGCAAAATTATCGTGTTTTCATAAATACCACGAAAAATCGGAATCCTTGTAATTTTTCGGACTAGACTAGTCAAATACAATCAGCAAAAGACTATAATATCTGGTGTAAAAGTTTTTCGGCCCTAGGCAGTGAGGACAAAAGAGAAGATACCTAAAGTCAGAGTAAAAGCCGACAGCAAACACCGAGAAAATAGTTAAAATTTTTAACTGAAGAATTTAGGATTCTAAGATATAAGAGAGATTATCTGATACTTTTAGTAATTAAGAGACACCGTCAAATTAGATAGTTTTTTGAATTGCAGACGGTCCAACCAGTGGTTTTCCAGTCAGCTGTAGCAGTATGCTGTCAATGGGAGGCACACCTCTAACTACATCTTCTCCTCCATGGTTGGGGGGTGACCACTCCGACCACTCCAGCAACTCCTCCAGCAGAACTAGGTAGGAGTAGTTCGACCACTTGGCTCTGCTTAAATCCAAATTTTAGACTGGCTGGATTGGGCAACAGTAGCAGTATTAACGACTCTGGCCTGTCTACTTTGTCCAGCACCACAGGCTGTGGCAACAACTCTTCCACCATCCTAATCCCAGCCAACTTGCTATCCAGCACTCCAGTGCACCACCACCATCTCCAGCACCAGCTACAGCAACAACAACAGGATATAGTCCTGACTCAAAACTACCCACTGCTGGAGAACCCAACGAGCTGGATGACTTCGAGGCTGTTCCAAGGGACAGGTTGGATAGACTTTTGGTTTTGATAATTCTAGTTAATCCTTTTTATATTGTAGATGCAACACTTGGCCATTGAGACGCCCTACTTTAGACATAAATGCACAGACATCTCCTTTGATTCATGACAGAATTCCAGAAGAAGACAAGTAAGTGCAATTTCAACGGGGAATTCCTTGTTTTGTGTTGAAGATGGTTGAAAAACTGTTTGATTATTTGAGTTGAATATGCTTCAAACCTTGCCTGATCAGCAAGGTCAACGCTAAAATTTAGCGTTGACCTTGCTGATCAGGCAAGGTTACTACTGGACTACTGAAATTGCGATTTTGTGGTTGACACCTTCTAATTAACCAAGCGGTAGTTTATCTTTCCGCAATCCCCCCTCGGATTCTAAATATCTGGGGTCGATCTTGAAATTTAAAAAAGACAGAATTGGTGGAGCTCGTCGGTTTAAATAAACAGCAGTAAACAGTTTTGCAAAATAATTTATTCTAATAGACGGGTCCCCCCCCCTCTTCATTCAAATTCGTGTTTTTGGCATTGTTATCGCGAGCAGCCACGGCTAACAGCTCATGAATTGGAAAAAGGGGGAATGGAGGGATATTTTGATCCCACTTCCTTTGGATCCGCAGGGAATGATTTAATCAATAGGCCAATAAACCCAGTCTGGAAAGTGAACAAATTTGTAGACATCACTTACGTCGAAGACGCAACATTGTGTTTTGACACATTTTTCGAAAAATTCTTCTGAGCAGGTTACCCACCATTTTGTAGCTTACCTCACTGATTCCCAAATCAGTGGTAACTTGCTTTAGAGAAGTCTTTAGAAAATGCGATGCTACAAACACAATTCGAAACAAGGGAACGGCCGTCTATTAAAATAAATACGGTAAGTCCTCGAAGTAGAGTGGGTCCGCTAATTAGAGGAATTACGGCCGGTTATTGGGGCATTTTAAATACTTCAAAGTTTTATTTGTAGCAATACCCTTTAGCTCCAAAAGGCGTTTCTTTTTAATTTAATTTTTCTTTTCGGAACATGACCTCTAGTTATGTAGCACAGATTTAGCGCTACAAAAGAGGGGTCAAGCTCGAAAACCAATACAAAAAAAAGACAGAATCACCTCTTTGAACCTACCTGGTATACCAGGTATTCCATAGGTACTGTTGGATCTAATAAATTATTTCCGTCAAAACAGATTGTTGTTTCAAAATTAAGCTACAACTTCCAAAATCACTAGCTAGAATTATTCTTTTTATTCTATCCCCAGAATTAAACTTTACTGACCAACACAGTCAAAAACTGACTGCACAACTTTTTTTTCCGTTACAGCTAAATATTACCTTTGTAGAATGTTTTTGAAGCCAAAAACAAAAATTAATTAGTGTTTATGCTGGGTTATATAAGAAAACAGGCAAAAGCTCTTTGTGTGCAAAGCTTCAAAAAAATATTGTGGGGCAAATTATACCTGCCTCTTCAATAAGGCAATAAGCCCTTTAGTGACGTTACATCCAAAAAGGGGGAAGATGGTTTTATTCCTTCTTGTTGGCTTAGGGCTCTCGGGCGCAGATTGTAGTGTTGTTATGGTGTTAATGGATGGGGGGGACCAAAGCAGCTTGGAGTAGTAGTTGTACCAGCTAGCTGGTGCGCGTGCTGTTCATGGTGAACGAGAATAGCTGCTGGCAGGCAGCAGCAGGCAAAGTGGAATGTTATTTTCGCAACTTTTAGTAGAAAAAAGGAAGTTGTTGTTGGAGAATCAATAATCTACAGTAGCGGACAAAATAATGTAACACCTGTACAAAAATCTAAGTTTTGGTAAAGTTCTAGTATCTCCTGGCAAAATTTTGTCCGGCAAAACATTTTAAGTGTATTTTTAAGCAAGAACATGATTCTGCAAAAAAAATTCATTCTGAGGGCACAATTTCATTCTACAGCCACTTTTTCACGACTAGTCCATTTTTGGGCCGGACAAAAGTAATGTAACACTTTGATTTTTTAAGGTAGTACTTCGTAGCATAACCATTTGCATCAATCAGCTTCACAATGTAAGCCCTGAATCTTGGCTGCAATTTGGTGGGTCAAACTCTTCTTTTTTGATTATTCCGAAAAAAGTTATGCCCATCAACAAAAAGTGTCAATTTCTAGTCAAAATAAAGGAAAATCTAAGAAAAATGACTGTTTAGCCATATAAATAATAGCTTTTCTCAAAAAAATGTCGATGAAAAAGATAACATCCATTGCACCATTCGAAAGCTCTTTGATTTCTCCACAAAATGACATGTCGACAGTTTTTTAGAAAAATACAGGGCTGAGAAACGGACGGTTGAAGTTAAAAAAGGTAAAAAACCTCTCTTTTTGCCTTTTTTAGCCTTTTTTTGTCTTGTCTGAATACAACCGTCCGTTTCTCAGCCCTGTATTTTTCTAAAAAAACTGTCGACATGTCATTTGTGGAGAAATCAAAGAGCTTTCGAATGGTGCAATGGATGTTATCTTTTCATCGACATTTTTTGAGAAAAGCTATTATTTATATGGCTAAACAGTCATTTTTCTTAGATTTTCTTTATTTGACTAGAAATTGACACTTTTTGTGATGGGCATAACTTTTTTCGGAATAATCAAAAAGAAGAGTTTGACCCACCAAATTGCAGCCAAGATTCAGGGCTTACATTGTGAAGCTGTTATTGATGCAAATGGTTATGCTACGAAGTACTACCTTAAAAATCAAGGTGTTACATTACTTTTGTCCGGCCAAAAATGGACTAGTCGTGAAAAGTGGCTGTAGAATGAAATTGTGCCCTCAAGAATGATTTTTTTTGCAGAATCATGTTCCTTGCTTAAAAATACACTTAAATGTTTTTGCCGGACAAAATTTTGCCAGGAGATACTAGACTTTACCAAAACTTAGATTTTGTACAGGGTTACATTATTTTTGTCCGCTACTGTATCACCTTTAATTTCTGATTCCTTGTTGACTTCTTGGCAAAACAAGGCATCCCCCATCCTCCATTGAGTGGGGAGGTCGAATAAATTACACTACTCTCACACTTATTTAGTGCTTATGATGAGAGCAGTGACACTATTGATGACAACTGCGATGCCGGAATGCTAGGTGGAGATGGAAGTGAGGAGATGGGCATGATTGGCAGTCCTCTGGATCTCTAATGAGTAAGTTATATACCGTAATAATCCGCCCCCTTAAAAATAAAAAAGTACCATGTTTTTAATGTCATTTTGGAGCCACTTTTTTCACAATTCAGCGTTACAATGTGAAAAAAACTTGTGCAGAATCAAAGTTTGGATGAACCACATCGATATCAGTATTGCCAAAATTCTTCAGAGAACAAGACATTAAAAAATAGATTGACATATCTCGTTGGTTTTCAAACTTTGAGAGCTTCTCAAAGAATTTTTAAGTCTGATTTTGATTTTCTTAATCTAAGTTTCCTTTCTGCACAAGTGTTATTTAAATCCCTACATCGGATTTTCAACGAAATATGGCTCTGAAACTACATTTAAAAAAACTTATACTGGTTACATTTCGACCAGGGAGATTATTGCTTCAGTTTTGCATCGACAGCACTGGTGCTCGTACACGCTAATTCAAGAGTTCGAATCCACTTGAGTGCAGCACATTTAATCTTTCCCCTCTATGTTTGCAGCAAACAAGAAAGATAAATAACTTATTCAAAGTACAATTGTAGAAGGTGTTAGGATTGCGTGAAAGCTGGAAATTTTCGTATTGAAACATTTTGTATTATTGCAAGAATTTAATGTTTTCTTGCATTCAAACTCTTCCACCATTTGCATGGATAACCGATCTTTTATAAATGCACATCATGTTGTGGATTCGAACATCTAAGATTCAAACAGCTAACCCTCTCTAATCGAGCACCCCTGTAATTGTTACCTCTTCTTATCCACAGATGGCTAGACACCGTATCCCGCTAGACACGGTTAACTGTATTAAAATGATTTGCAGAATGTCACCCATGCGCAGTGACTCAGCCATAGGAGGGTCCCGCACAGATTCACCTCCTTCCAAAAAATCGACCACCCGTCGAAACGCGTGGGGCAACATGAGCTATGCAGATCTGATCACCCAAGCCATACTCAATTCTCCAGACAAGCGACTGACCTGTCTCAAGGTGACTTCAAATTTTTCAATTGAAACAAACAATTTTTTTTAGTGTATGAATGGATGGTCCAGAACGTGCCATATTTCCGCGACAAAGGCGACTCCAACAGCAGTGCTGGCTGGAAGGTTGATTCTTGACACATTTCATATAACTACTTAGCTACAAAAGAGTGTGGTGTGCCTTACAGTCCTTTCGAACCCTCAAAATTCATTTTTGGGTCGATTAAAATTAAGGGAAGGCAAAAATCCAGCGAGATAAAATTCGCAGAATTTCATTGAATTTCCGACCCTACCGAGTATAACCCCCCCCCCCCCCCCAAATAAATTTTTTAAAGTGTTTCAAAACACCCTATATCGACCTAAAATTGCCTCAGGAGTTCGAAAAAGACATATTTTTGAGTTCTAGTTAATAAAAAATTGAGTTTTGGACATTTTTAAATTCCGACCATTAGCCTGTTTTTGGTATGTTTTGGTCACTGGAGCTGGGCAAAAGAGCCTCTAAATGCATTTTTGTTCAAGAGTCTTGCTCGGAATTATGTCTAAGGTAAGTGATTGCGCGCATTTTAACCAACCAAGCCCCTGCGCCCCTTCGGGGGCGCAGGGGCTTGGGGGCTTGGATATGAGATGCGCACACCACATATCTCAGACGCAAATCACTCGAAAGTGATTCTGGATGCATAAAAAATGTATGCATACAGAATTTCTTTATGCGGTAGGCACCAGTCAACAAAACTATGTTCAACATCTTCCTTTTTACACGAAATTGATCTATTTTTAGTCCTTTCCCACCCTAATATGGCCCTAAATCCTTCAAAAATGGTCAAAATAGATATTTTTGGGTGGTCCCAAACCCATTTTTTATTGACTAGAACACAAATATAATGTCCTTTTCGAGCTTCTGAGCCAATTTAGGTCGATATAGGGTGTTTGGAACCACTTTAAAAAATTTCATTTGGGAGGGGGGTATACTCCGGTAGCGCCGAATTTCCATTCCATTCTGCTAAGCAAAACCGAATTCTAACGCCAGATGCGTTATCGGCATAATGATTTGCTTATTAAACTCTCTTAAAATTTAAACTTGATGTCAAATTTAAAATTCCTTCCAAGACAACAAACATTTGAACAAATTGAATGTTTTGTTTTATTATTTTGTTATGATTTTGTTACTTAAAGAGCATTTTATATGCAAATCAACCATGTTAAAGATGAATCCAATCTCAGAATTTGATCTTTCCTAAAAATTAAATTTCGTGGATTTCTTACATGCCGAAATTAAATGTTCAGTCCTAGGTCCCTATTTCAGTATACCCTCCCCCTCCCTTACCCATCTGTATGTAAATGAGTGAGGGAACAGTAGCACAGCAGCTAGAATAAGTGTTAATAATGGGAGAAATTGTGTATGCCTCTCTGCCAAGGATTGAGTTAGGGAGAGGTAGAGTGTGTGTGACCCTTCTTTTATCTCCTGCCATTCATTAGCCCAAGAATTAAATTGGCTGTCTCTACTACTGGTGTCTACTGCATCATTAACACTTGCTCTGTATTCAATCGATTGGTGAACCAGCAGCAGTAGGAACAGTGGTTTCCTGCTGGTCTCTTTCTCTGTCTACCCTGACCTTTGTGTTGGTCAGTGGACGGTTGCCAGGCCTGACCATTCTCTTTTCTCCAATCTGTCCCCTCTCTCCATCATTTGTGCGGTACAGATGGCAAAAAAGTAGAAGAACCCTCTAGTACTACTGCTACTACACTTTTGTAAATATAAAAGAATTTACTCGTCGCGGACCACCTATTGATTGCTAGTTCAAATGGATGTCCCAACCTGACCGCAGTTAACTCATCAGCTATGCACTCGCCCAGCATGGAGTGCGAAGCGAACCAGAGGCTAGAAGTAGGTGTTACACCTGGCCAGTGCAACCACCCTTCAGCTGCTCTCCTCCAGCTCGTCCATGTGCTCCTCGAGTACAGCCCTGCATCACCTCTCCAACCACCACCACCAATTACCACCCCCAAGTTCTAGTCAACAGCAGCAGCAACCGTCTGCCCAGCATCAGTTTCTTGCGCACTCACGGCTCTTCTCACCAATTGTTCCACCACACAACTTCCAGCTGACCACTTCCTCCCCAAACTAGAAATAGCATCAGAGGACGAGGAATTGGATGAAGAAGAGTGTGGACAGCAATATAGCATGTGAGGGGGTTAAGAAAAAGAGGATCAGGAAGCGTAACCCAGAAACAGTTAGTCAGAAGAAACCAAATCCCTGGGCGAAGAGTCCTATTCTGATTTGATTGCCAGAGCCCTGGGTTGCACTCCAGACGGCAGGTTGAAGTTGAATGAGATATACCAGTGGTTCGCAGACAATATTCCTTATTTCGGGGAGCGCTCCAGTCAGGAGGAGGCTCAGGGATGGAAGGTACACACATACTTTCAGTGAAATTGATTCCAATATAATGCATGGTTTTGAGTAATTTATTTTACATTGTTGGATTTCAGAACTCCATCCGCCACAACCTGTCCCTCCACAGTCGCTTCATGCGAATCCAGAATGAAGGAGCCGGCAAGAGCAGTTGGTGGGTGATCAACCCAGATGCAAAACCTGGACGTAATCCTCGTCGGCGGGCTGCCACTATGGAGACTGCTACTAAAGTTAGTATAATATTTTAAAAATCTATTGTAACTTGGAGTGGGTCGAAATGCGGCACATACTCCTTGTGGTTAACTGAAATTCAAGACCATGCCTTACTGACCAACAGTCATCCTCGATAGTTTGACAACCGGCCAATACAACACCTTGATCATTCAGTACATTAAGACTGGTCCCAAAGAAAAATGTTTTTAATGAAATAAAGTAAATTGGCCCTCGCTTATTCGGCACCTTGAGATCAGTACTCAAGAGCCGAATTATCGGGTTCGACTGTATATATTTGGCCACATCTAACTCGCTGATCTCGAAAAAGAAGTTTAGAGTGAAATTTTTTTGATCTACGAGCCGTATGGAAATGACAGTATACCGTAAATGCTCTAATAGGATGGCTCCAATGGATGTCGGAAGCAGTGTTTTCCAAAAAGCAGAAGCGGATCGCCACAATCAGAAGCAGAAGCGGAAATTCTGTTTCTGATTTCTGTTTCTGCCTTTCAAACATTCTGTTTCTGCTTCTGCTTCAGCTTTTGAAACTTTATGCTTCTGCTTTCTGCTTCTGCTTTTCAAACTTTCTGTTGCTTTCTGTTTCTGCTTTTGAAACTTTCTGCTTCTGCTTTCTGTTTCTGCTTTTGTAAGCTTTCTGCTTCTGCTCGTGGCAATCTGCTCCTGCTTTTGATTTTTGCTTTTCAAAAAGTGTTTTTGCTTTTTTCTGCAGTTTTTGTATATTTTTAAATATTATCCTTAACGCTTACTTATTCAACGTTCATAATGATTATAAGCCACTGTAGTCTGATAACCTTAATAACCCGAAACTTTTTTTACCCAAATGAATCAGACTTTATGTAAATATAACGTTTTTCCTGTAAAAAGACGTTCTTCTCCATAAGACACTCCTCGACTCCAAAGACTTATTGCTCGGTTACTACTCATTTGGCCGCACCTCATTTGGCCGCCATTTCGCATTTTTATAAGAAAATTGACACTGCCGTTAATTTTAACCTTTTATTGACGAGAGGTATTTAAGTCATCAACTAAAGGCTATTCTACCCCGTTTTGGTCACTGGAACTGGGCAAAAAAAGAACTCTGTATGCATATTAATGATCGAGAGTCATGCTCGGAATCATCTCTAAGGTAAGTGAGTGCGCGCATCTCTAACCCATCAAGCCCCCTGCGCCCTTTCGGAAGGACATAGATCAGATTCTTCCTTTTTATGAATTTTTCATAGACATTGCAACCAGTTTTTGCCTAGTTTAGATTTTTTTCATAAAATCGGTTAAAAATCAAATCTTTTCAAATTTTAAATACCATAAAGTCACTTGATTCAGGGCTTATTGTGATACAAGTAGCAGAAGCATACTTCGATGCGCGCAATATCTTAAAGTCTATACCCGATAATGCACAAGCCATCTACAGTCGACTCTCGATTTAACATAGGTTGATTTAACATACACCCCGACCTAACATACGACTGGGTCGTTCCCCAGGGTGTATGTTAAATCGAGAGTCAACTGTACTACCATGACGAAATCCCTAAAGCCGAAGTACATGCAAAATATGTCAGCGGATGCCATTCAAAAGCAGATTTATTGAGCAACAGTCAACAACCATAACAAAGGTAACGGAAACAAACAATTAAAGATAAACAATTTTCATACTCACATTCTTCTGTCTGAACCAGACGATCAGCGAACGAGATTGAGAGAGACCTTATAACTAATTGATCAGCGTCTAAGAGAATCAATTTTGAGCGCTATAAGCAAAACTGGTAATTGACTAACCATGGAGACTGTTACGCCAGCTTAGCAGTTGCGATGAACTTCTCCGAACCATCTGAGTAGTGCACTTGAGCAATTGGGCAACGTCCATCTGCCCGCACGGCTAGCACTACAATGGGGCGTATCACCGAATCATCTGAAAAAACTAGATATGAAGCCATACTGAAAAGCAAATAGCAGAAGGTGAACCTTCAACCGAAATGTTAAGAGGAGCATCATCATCGCAGGTGCATTGACCACTTCCTCGGCCATATTCTTAGCTTCCAGACACTGATGCTTGGCCGGAAGAGACTCGAAACTCTTGCCCGAAGTGCGTTTTGGAAGAGAACTGACCGCTTTGCCACTTCTAATCACTCCTCCAGATGGAAGCTTCGAAGAGTTGCACCAAATCGACGCAGCCCAGCAAAAAAAACTGGAGCTGATGGGAGCAGGAGACTTAGTAGAGCGTAACTTCCGATCCGAATTGACATTTGACTTGGGAGCAGCTGCTTTCTTGGCTGGCGTCTTCTTGACAGGCGCAGCATCAGGGACTCTCTGCTTGATAACGCTCTGACGAACCGGCTTATCCGACTTGCCAGAGTTTTCCACCTGAATAGTCGGAAAGTTAAAGGCTGCATTGAAAAGTGAGAGTAGTTACCTTCTTAGTCGGACTGTCAGGCGTTGATTCAATAACCAGCAGAAACCACTCGAGTCAGCAGTCTTCTCGCATATTCAGCAGCACTTTTCTCGGTATCTAAATCTAATTTAAAATATATATGTAAAAGTCAGAGTACGATCAAAGCTTGAAGAACGATATAAATAAGTCAGAACAGAAAATAGGTAGAAACTGAATGCAGAAGCAGAAAGTTTCAAAAGCAGAAGCAGAAAGCAGAAGCATAAAGTTTGAAAGGCAGAAGCAGAAGCAGAAACAGAAAGTTTGAAAAGCAGAAGCAGAAAGCAGAAGCATAAAGTTTGAAAAGCAGAAGCAGAAGCAGAAACATAACGTTTTGAAAAGCAGAAGCAGAGGCAGAAGCAGAAAAGTTCAAAAGCAGAATCATTATGCTTCTGCTTCTGTAATGCTTCTGCTTTCTGCCATCAGATTTCTGTTTCTGATTTCCGCTTCTGCTTTTTGGAAACACTGGTCGGAAGTCGGATGTCGAAGACTTTGAGGTGCCGTAGCTCTGCGAGTTTTCGACATTATTTTCATGTTGTTAAGTGATTTTATCTATTCTCAAGTCCTTTCCTAAAAATAATAATTTTCCAACAGTGGACAAGAAAACTAAAAAATTCAAATCGTACTTCGACATCCGACTTCCGACATCCATTGGAGCCGATCTATAAAAGACCGACCGACTCTAATAACGACACCCTTACTTTGAGGACATATATCTCAGACTGAAGAAAGTTTTTCGCAAAGCTTTTTTTGCATTTTCTTAAAAACTTTGCCTCAAGCTCTGCCGTTTCCGTTTTTCGAAGTTTGGATTTTCACCCAAAAATGTGGTGATTGACCTCAAAATTTTCTTAATATAACTTGAAGTATAACCCGACATGTCCGCCTATAGAGCATTTACGGCAGTAAACTTATTGAATAGGCTTTATTAAAAATCTTTTACAAATTTCATAAATTTTCGTTGCAGGGAATCATTGACAAAAAGAGACGCGGAGCTAGGAACGTGTTGAAATGGGTCTCTCCAGAGGCATCCCTTCTGCTGGAACTTCAGTGATGAGCTCCCAAGCATCTATGCTCTCGCAGGACTATGAATGTGACGACGTGCTTGGTAATGGCAACTTCGAAACCTTCAGGTCAGTCGGAGTTTTATCACGATTAAAATCTGTAAATGTAAATGCAAATTTCAGGCCTCGCACCCAATCCACCCTGTCTATTCCGGCACATTTGAAGGAAACTCCTCTCGTGTCTCGCCCACCTAGAGCCACTGGCTTTGAAGACTTTGATTTCCGCCCTGGATGGATGCAGTGGCAGGAGTGGGCGGCAATCCTGAACATGTCTCTGAACTCCTTGACCGCACAGACCAAATGAGACTTGATGTGGGTGGCGGGGGAGCGGCTGATTCCTCCCCTTTGCCCCTCCCCACACACCTCCCGCACACTTCTTAATGGTAGGACAGCTTAGATTACTTTTACAAAGTGGATTTACAACCAATTATATCAGGCGTAAAAATGGAGCAGGACAGCAGGCCCAACCCTCCAGCAAAGCGCTATGGATACCACTGGCATCAAGGTAGTAATCACTTGTATTTTTAATACGATTTTCGAACCATATAGTTCCGAAATTTTTAGAGACCTTCTACAGAGTGTCTCAAAAGTATTGGGTATTTTTAAAAAAATTTGTCGAGGGCTTTTCTTTTTTTTTGTAAACTATTACTTTATAAAACTTTTTGTTAAGTTTAAGGATCCCTGTGAGCAAAACTATATCAAATCGTTGGCTGAAACCCTCAAAAAGTGGGTTTCAGCGGTGCACAGAAGCCCTCGACAAATTTTTTAAAATACCATACTTTTGAAATACCTTGTAGTTGCAAAAAAATCTATATTGACTGCCAGTATGCCCATACATGGTCTTATATACGAAAAACGCGGTTTTAAGCTAGGGACCCGCCGAATATTATTCTCAACCCTTTCTTGGTATGGTCTAGAATTAAAAATTTTTTGAAAACAATAAAAACAAAATAAATAACTTGAATTGGTTCATTGTGTATTTTGGCGTGTCTTGGCCACCGAAAGACATCAACAGTATTCTGAGTTAAATGGCTAACAAAACGGATCAGAGTTTTAGCAACTTAAAAACTCAAATTTTTTCGATTTTGTCTTTTTTTATTTGAATCCCGCAATTTACAATCTTAACAATATTTTTCGAATAAATGGTTTATTGTTTTTTAAATAAATTATTACTTAACTAATAGAGTTATGTTTGTTGCAGCAAGAAGCAATGGGAGTAGCACCACCGCCATCTTACCAGGAACTCAACTCAGTTAGAGGCACTCCCCCCAGATACAGAATGCCTTGCTACGTGGCCAAGTCAGCCTAAGTCAACAGTCTAAACTACCAGCAGGGTAAGTGTCAAAAATTTCGCGATTATATGCTGAGCTACAAAATTCCCAGCATTTCAAGTTCATTTTTCGTAGTTTCGGAAAAGACATTTAGCATTTGGTAGCTATTCAGCAGCACATTTTTAGTATTAGGTTGTGTCATAAATAGTTCGTTTTTTCAAATAAATTTTTGTGCATTGTGTCTTTTCTACAATTTTATTTGACAATTTTTTTTCAAAAGCTAAAATCTTATTTTTTAGCTGCCAAGATTCTCAGCTACAATAAGTTGTCCACATTTAAAAAATTGTCGAAAAAAAATATGTAAAAAACCAGTGCCACAAACATTTCTTTTGAAAAAAACGAATGTATTTATGACACAACCTAATATATAATGTCAAAAACACGATTTTATCTCTGGTCCAAATTTTTGGACTTCCGGGTAGTCAAGGGGGTAGGGAAAACAGTGGTTTTGACATTGTATACTTACAAACGCGCTGCTTGGAAGAAATCGAATGTACGCTATGAAAATGGAGCTGCGACAGTTTCCATGTGTTATGTTATGACTAAAAGTAGAAAGTGGCGTTAAAATTTGTTTTCGGTTATGAGAAATTTTCTAAGTTCCTTTGGGTATTCAGGAAAGGTTCTTATGAAAATCCCTACGTTTAATGAAAACACAAACAAATAAACCGACAGAACTGTTGAATTACCGAGAAATGTCGGCTGACAAATTTTGCTTGTACAATTCTAGTATTACAACAGGTAGACATGATAATTTTAGAAAAAAGGACATTTCCAACAAAAAAGGACAATTCGACATAAGGCTTATAAATTCTTTACAAGTAAATAGCTTTTTACAGCCAGTTCCGACGCCTTTTTGCGGCTGGTCACTGAAATCCCGAAATAGTTTTTTAAGGTGGTCTTTTAGAAAGCTGCAATTTTCGGACTGGGGTTTAAAACAGACTTCATTCCAGCCTCAACACTATTTACAAATGTATTAGCTTTTCAATTGTCAATGTCGATTTTGACATGTCGATTTTAAGTTAAAGAACATAGCGTCTCGTTGTCGGCAACGGCTATGGTCCTCTAATAACTCAACAATAAACTGCGCCGCAGTCAAAATTTCTTTAATATTTTTTATTTTTTAACTTTTTGACGTTGAATTGAGAAAAAGAGGAAAATATTTTTAAAAAGACATTACATCCCTGATTACTAGTTATTATGGTAATTAAGAATAATAATAATTCACATCGTAGTTGCATGATCACTATCACGGTTCCACAACTGTGGCATTTTATACTCCAATCGAGCCTCAGTTAATTGATGTTTCCGTTATCTTTGCACATTTTCAGTATACTTCCTACTTCAACCGCAATGGCAATGCCTTCAACCAAGGCCAGCAGCCGAGCTCCATGAGTCAACAAACAAACCCCTCATTCCTCCTTTGTGAACATGGTGCCACTATGCAACCACCTCAATGGGCTTCTGGCTCTACCCCTCAGGGCTTCCAACTGCTTGCCAACGGAGGTGGTGGGAATGGCATAGGCTTGCCTCAGGACCTGGAGAGTCTGGCCATGCCACTGATGGACAGTCGATTATGCTGGACTTGGATATGGTTGATATGGATGCTGTGCTGCGCCATGAACTGTCCGACCGTGATCACAACTCAATTTGACTTGCCCTAAATGGGCCCTCTCTGCTTAGAAAAAGCGAGAAAAAATAGAAGCTGGTGAAAATGAATTTAATTTTGTAAAGTTGGTTATTTTCCATTTGCTTAGGTAGTTATTTGTTTGATGAGATGTGTATATTACATATTTTATTCCTCTCCTCGAAACACAACAAATTTTGTTTTGCTTCTTCCTATTCCTTTTTCGGCTCTATATGTGTTAAAACGTATGTATTCTAAACCAATTGCTTGCATCACTAAACTGATTTTTAAAAAGTTATACTGAAAAAATTTTGTAACTGTTACAATTGTTTTTAAGTTCGCGTTTTTTATATAATTATAGATTTCCGAAGGCAATCCCGTTTCTAGGCCAATACATGTCCACGTTAGCACAATAGATCCTACACATATTATTCTAAATTTTCTATTTTCCGTTAAGTCAAAAAGTCAGTTGCGTTGCCAACTCGTAAAAACGTGTGAAAGTGGATATTCACGATTTTCTTATGTGGAACTATTTTCGGTTCTTATCGTTTATCCGCACCCACCATTGTTTAATAATATGATGATGATGTAACTTGACTATTTTGTGGAAAAAGTAAGTGGGGTGCGGATAACCGATAAGAACCTATTTTCTTATGTGGTACGAATCACTTCGAATCACAAAAACTAAAGAGGTAAATCCATGTTGGACTGTTCTGGTTTAGGAGGACGCCCGTTTTTTACTATATTTATTTTTATTTTTAGGTCGATCAAGTTGATTATGGGTACCAGGGTGACATAATCACCTTGATCAACATAATTACTTATTAACTATTCATACAAGTTATCGATATAAGCACGACTGCATAATCAACAAAATAAATAAAAAATGTATAGTGAAAATGGGCGTCCCCCTAAATCAGAACAGGTCCCCATGTTTTATTGAGTTGTTGACAAGAGCCAAAAAAACTTTGGGGTTTAAAAATAGACAGGCTGGCCCGTCTAATAGAGAGGATACGGTAATCTTTCTTCTTATAGTAGCCATGGATCTCAGCTTTTGAGACTTGGAAATGTTCAAGAAAAAATGTCGGATAGACTCAATAAACCTACATTAGCTATATTAGCCCTACTTAGCCTTCAGGAATACTTTTGTGATTCGTGCCAAGACCAACGTTTTTAATCGGAGTCTATGAATTCGAATTTTCATATGGAATCGTGAACATACCGTATTCTCTCTAATTAAAGCACTCCTTCTCATTTTTGACTAGGATGTCAGTTTTAAGACCATTATGATTGAAAAGTGTAGAATTTTTGAAGGGTTGAAAAATAAACGCATCGGTGCTTTTATTAGAAGAATACTGTTCCCTTTGGAATCAGTATTTGGCATGAAATATTGTTTAGAGTACATATTTTATGACGGTCCTAGTGCAGAAGCGGTGCCAAAATTGCCTTGGTCCCCCTGTTGTTTTTTTGCGATATGCCTTGGTCCCCTGTTCATTATAGTTATATCAATATAGTGATTGTAGTGATCATGGTGATTATGGTTACATGATACCTTCAAAACAACAGGTGGACCAAGCATATTTTGCAAAAAAACAGGGGGGACCAAGGCAAATTTCGGCAACCGCTTCTGCTAGGGCCATAAAATAATGTTTAGAGTACATATATATGAAGCACATGATGCCTATTTCCACCCTCTCTCTAGTACGTGTTCTTTTTTTGTTAATTCTACTTGTTCCTTTGCTATTTTACACCTTAAAAGATGGGCTTTTAGTTTTTATTGTTGAGAATTATTTTGCTAAAATATTTAGTATCGTTTAAAATTCTTTGTTTGAATTTAAGAAATGGCATTGAGCACTCACACATTGAACTTGTAAAGCTTTTTGTTGTTGCACCCCAATTTATGGGGTCAATTTAGAGAACGGATGCAGCATGTGGAATGTTGAAGTAAAGTGATTTGTTCATCTTATCAATGAATAAAATGTGGAGAAAAATTGTGACTGTTAGTTAGTCATGATGATTTGTCCTGGTTAAATTGCTTATTCGCTCTCATCTCTTTGATTGTTTTTTCCTCCTCCTATATAAACAAATTTTTAAGTCGTAATAATTAACTTTAATAAACTAAATCATATGAAGTTTTTGGTTGCAGAAAACAAAAAGAAACTGATGTTACACGTCAAAATGCAATGTGGCGCCAAACACTTAAAAAGTCAGGAAAACAATCAACTGATAATAATCGATTATGGAATCACATAAATGGTAGTTAAATAATTTCAAAATATTTGGATAAAAAGGCGCTGTAGTGAAAACACCCGTCAAAATGTGTAAAATCTGCCCTCAAATTATTTAACTTCTTGTTCTCTATGTTTACTCTTCAATATTAATTTTTTCACACCAGCATGAAGCCTGAATCTCTAGTTTCTAAAGCTATCAACTGGCTGACTACAATATTGAAAAGTGGTAGAACAATTCATTTTGAAAAAATATGTGTAGTTTTGAAAAATATATTGTTCTCCCACTTTTCCATATTGTAGTCAGCATATGATAGCTGATTAGAAACTGGAAATTCAGGGCTACATGCTGGTGCAAAAATAAATAAAAAAATTTTGAAAGTATACCGAGAACAAGAGTTTTAGAAATTTGACGGGAGTTTACATATTTTGACGGGAGATTTACATTTTTGACGGGTGTTTTCAATGTTAACAAAAGGTGGTATCTCAGGCAGAGATTCTCAGTTCACGAAAGTGACCTTGATAAGTAAATAATTCTTTCTCGAAAACTACAGTGGGCTGTACGAGAAAGGTAAAGAAATATTTGGTAACGGCACATTTGGTAAAAAAAATTTTAGTAAAATTTTTTTTGGTAAAGTCACATTTGTTGAAGGCACATTTTGGTAAAAAAAAAATTTGGTAAAGTCACATTTAGTAAAAAAAAACTAGTCTTTGGGCCCCGCTACGCGGCCAGCCGGTGCTCTTAAGTTTCTCTTTCTTATTCGAGCTTCCAAACTTTTACCCCTACCGTCTCCACTTTCCGTATTGGAGATGCCTGATGATTGTATGAATTGAGATTGGAACTGCGCATGATAATGCATATTGAAAAGGTGAAATGTAGGGTTGGGTATGGTTGACTGTTAACTGAAAAGAATTGCAGGCCTGTGGATGATAGGAATTGCATCGATGGTTAGATGTTAGAATGGTGAAATGTAAAAATGGTTCAATGTTTAATCAAACAAATGCAGGAGGGATAGGACAGCAGATTGATGAGTCATGAGAACTGCAGGAATGAACTTAACTCAGATTCAATCCAGCCAGTAGAAGCGATTCAAATGGATAGATTGACCAATCGAGCCAGTTGAACTAATTTAAATGGTTGAATTGATTAATCAAGTCAGTTAAATAAATTCAAATCGTAGGTTGATCAATCGAGCCAGTAGAAGCGATCAAATGGATAGATTGCCACTCGAGCAGTTAATCGATTTGAATGGATAGGTTGACAATCGAGCCAGTAGAAGCAATTCAAATGGATAGATTTGAATCGAGCCAGTAGAAGCGATTCAATGGATAGATTGACCAATCCCAGTAGAAGCGATTCAAAATGGATAGATTTGACCAATCGAGCCAGTAAAGCGATTCAAATTGATAGATTGACCAATCGAGCCAGTAGAGCGATTCAAATGATGATTGACAATCGGCCAGTAGAAGCGAATTCAAATGGATAGATTGACCATCCAGCCAGTAGAAGCGATTTCAAATGGATAGATTGACAATCCAGCCAGTTAAATAGATTCGAATGGATAGATTGACCAATCGAGCAGTAGAAGCGATTCAAATGGATAGATTGACCAATCGAGCCAGTAGAAGCGATTCAAATGGATAATTGACAAATGAGCCAGTAGAAG
>SADC01000260.1:0-138938 GCA_004194705.1 Ditylenchus dipsaci
TTTTTTCAGAACTTTTTTTTAGCTTCATGCCAAGCCGAATATGGCTGGATCATGCTTTAAGTGCCATACCAGCGCATTACACACTAGTACATAAAGACGAAAAATTAGCAATTTTTCCTCTTGACTATTTTCTACAAGCGTTCTACCAATCTGACGAAGTTTCTGTCTACTTTCGAAAATTAGGATAAGGTATATAAATTTCAGATTTCATTAGAAACGAGTGAAAACACGGACGACTTTAAAAAACTGCTGTACCCCGCTTAACTTGCGTTTAAAACTCACTGGTAAGACAATTTAAAGACAATATCTTTTACTAACACATAGCAAGTGGAGCCGGAAATCGCAAACAATGATGAACTCTTTAACAAAGTTGTGGAATTCAATCGAATGCTTCACTGAAGCCGTGATAAAAGTCTCGCCGATACAAGTTGCTAGAAATATTCAAGGTTCTTCCCAATCTTTTTTGGATTGATTTATTTTGTTATTTAGGAACAACCAACTCGCATCCGTGCCTCTATCGACTTTCAGCTCCATCCTCTCTTCAATTAGCCAATGCTTTCGTCGAGGGATCTTGTATGTTTACAATGCTCAGTGGACCGATGCAAGGAATCTTTCAAGTTGAAACAGTGTAGACTCTCTCTAATCGCATCATTTCAATGCGAATGTCCTGCGTTTACAAAACTACGACAAATACAAAAAGTTGTAAACGGTTTTTGAAACTTAAAAATAAACTGAAATGACCAAATCCAAGTTTTTTCCAATTTTTTTGTATTTTTTCATTTTTTTGGAAAAATCGATTTTTCAAAAAGTGATATCTTACACTTAATTACGAAAATCGGTCCCATATAGTTCCCTCCTGCTCGACTTTTTAAAAAGTGACCCAAAATCAGCTCGTAAACTCATTTTTTCGCATAACACAACATAAACAACATAAGAAGCATATTTAAACCATATTTAAAACCCGAAAAGTAAAATTTGTTGAAATATGTCGATTCAACCCTCAGTGTAGCGTATTGTGGTCATTTCAGTGATTTTCATATTTTCTTGTTGGAGCTGTGCAAAAGAGTATCTAAGTGCAAATTACTATAATTGTAAACCTGTGATTTGTAAAAAATCTTGTCTCGCTCTTATTTGTTATCAGCGTGTCATTTTGTATTTTTACTTTTTACTCGATATTTTTTAGCCGGGTAATGACTATACTGAAGTACTTTTCAAATAAAAATTGTGAAATTTGCTAATGAATGGCTGAAAATAAGGACGTGACCGACTCGCCGACGCCATAACCTTGCCAAGCAAATATAGCCAACAGGAAACTCACCAAGGCAAAAAAATTGACTCTGGCTCGCCAACGCGAAACGCGCCAACGTCAAATCTAACCAATTGGCGGAACTGCCCAACGAAGAATCTATCGAACTCAGAAGCTCGTCAACGGCAAAAACTCGCTAAACTCAAAATCCGCCAACAAGAAACTCGCCAACAATAAATTCGATTTAACTGAGCCCTTGAGACCGGCCATAGCAAGCCATTATCGAATTCCATTGGGAGTTCTTCGTTGGCGACTTCGTGCGTTGGTGTAGATGACCTTGGCGAAGTATTTTCGTTGGCGAGTCTTTGCGTTAGCGAGTTGGTTCAGTCCCTAAAATATGATATCCCTTTATCTGGGTGATTCACCCAACCGAAAACTGGGAATTGGGTATTTAAGAAATTTCACAATTTTATTTGAAAAATACTCCGCTAGTCATCACCGGCTAAAAATTACGAGTAAAACTTAAACAAAAACACGAAATTACAGGCTGATAAACAAAAAAGAACATGACAAGATATTTTTACAAATTACAGGTTTAAAAATTATACGTAATGTTGCACTTAGAGACTCTTTTGCTCAGCTCCAAAAGAAGAAAATGTAAAAACCCTAAAAATAGAGAATTACAGAGAATCTCCACAGAATACATGATACAGTATAAAAGTATCAGTGTGTCTTTATTAACAAATATATATTCAGAAAATATTAAATGTTCAAAGTTTCTTTCTAAATATTGCTGTATTATTGTTCGATTTCAATCTAATGTATAAACATCTGCCAGTATAGTTTTATCATTTTCCCAGCCATTCTACAATGCAGGTTTGCCATTGCATTGCGTGTGTTTGAAGAACTCTATTTTTTTGAAATTGTGACAGTCCTTGTCTCTTACAATTATCTAAATAAGTTTTTTTCTGTTAAAATTATTTGGCTCTCTAAAAAGAACATATCGACTATACGGTTCGTTTGATTCGAAACCGATAACGCCATCTTGCAGAGCATTATCGATTAACGTACAGAATTTGATATTTTGGCTAACAGACCAGAAATAGAATCTGGACAATCAAGAAATATCGGGCCTTAAACTGCCTCGGCTCCTTGTTGCTTTTCTAAACATATTTTCCGACATCTTACCGATGCAGTAAATCCCTGAAAATTCGACTTTCATTTGAAAAAGGTGCTCGACCAGAAGGTCATTGCACTCGCAGGAATAATTAATCGGGTACTACTGTGTAAAAATAGCTTTGAAAAATCCACATACCAAAGCATCCAGGAGGGGGATGAGGTTTGACCGCAAAAATTTTGACTTATATATACATTTTATCGAGTCGAATTTATTTTTTTCTGTCTGTTGCTAAAATATCAAGATTCCATACATTAAATCGACTAAGCTTTACAAGATGGCATGTCAGAATTTTTGAATCAAGTAACAGGTGTCCCACAGTGCGGAACGGATTTCGAGCTTGTATCTCCTCTAGTAAGCCTCACTCCAACTTGAGCACCTATATCTCAGCCAGAAAAGATTTTGCAAAATTGTTAATAGCATTTTTAAACCCCAGGGTTCCACTTTTACATTTTCAAATTTCACCTAAAATATTAAGATCGACCTGAAGTTTTCCGATTTTAGAGGGTTCGAAAAAAATTCCCGTGGATCTATCAGAAGAAATACGGTACTTTTCAAATTGAAAGTTACTCAGAAGACTTTTTGGCACTTATGTACTTCGGAGGGACCGAGGTAAAAGTCTTAGGCTTAGGCTAGACAGAGTAGGCAGCGCATGTGGACGGTCTCTAATGTGTTTTCTGAGTGAAAAACGAAGTAATGAAAAGATGTTCGATATTGTCTAACATACGCTGGCCTACCCATGCCTAAGCCTAAGCCTAAGACTTTACCTAGGTCCCCCGAAGTACATAAGTACCAACTTTTTTTTTAAATTAGCTTTGATAGCTTTGGTCTTTCTTTGCAAACTACAGGGTGAAACACGAATTGGGAGAGAGGAGTAGTACAGGCACAAGTACAAATGCTAATTTGAAAAAAAATTGAATTTTTTTACTTTAAAAAATTAGCTTGAAAGCCTGTTTCCAAACTTGAATGCCTTGAGTTACCGACAGGAGTTCGACTGTAGCCTTATGATATTTTACATATTGAATTAGGGACTAACCTTTTTTCCTTTGAAATCCTTGCCAAGTTTTTTTTGGAATGTGACACCCTCGTTGTAAGGTGACTTGGCTTTGTAAAATTTTTTAACACACCACTGAAATGTTAATTTTGAAATTTTATATCGCGCGGATGCGTCAAAAAGTTCTTGCGGTTTTTAAAGCAGTAGAATTAGTGAAAAAAGTGTCGAAGAGACTTAAAAGTTTATAAAACATTTTAGATTTTGAAAGCTGAACCGAATACAGATCTGTTGTTAGAATCACGCTTTATCCGCGCAAAAAATACCTGAATTCGACCACCCCATCACTCAATAACCATCTAAAACCACCCAAAATATCCTAAACCACTTCACATCACCGAGATTCCGCCCGAGTATATAGAAATCACGCGAAATCTTTCTTTGGATTATACTAGAAATACTACAGTTGTCAATGTACATTATCGAAGCAAAGTTTTCATCCAATCAGTTTTCCCTCATCGCTAACTGTACGTTAGAAGGGCATGTTGCCGCCGATGGAAATATTTTGAAAGGTGGGTACCACGTCAATTCAAAAAAGAGGCGCTACTTGCATATACCCCCCCCCCCCAAATCAACTTTTTTTTAATGTTCCAAACACCCTATATCGCGACCTAAAATCGCTCGGGAGTTCAAAGAAGACATTATTTTTTGAGTTCTGGTTAATAAAAAATTGAGTTTCTGGACCACCAAAAAGTACCCATTTTGACCATTTTCGAAGGATTTAAGGCTGTATCAGGGTGGAAATAGACCAAAAGGGACCAATTTTGAACAAAAAGGAAGATGTTGAACATAGTTTTGTTGACTGGGGCCTACCGCATAAATAAACTCTGGTATGCAAACATTTTTATGCATCCAGAGTCACTTTCGAGTGATTTGCGTCTAAGGCATGTGGGTGTGCGCATCTCAACCCCAAGCAACCAAGCCCCCTGCGCCCGAAGGGGGCGCAGGGGCTTGGTGGTTAGAGATGCGCGCACTCACATACCTTAGACATAATTCCGAGAAGATCTTGAACAAAAATGCATTTAGAGACTATTTGCCCAGCTCAGGGACCAAAACATGCCAAAACAGGCAAATGGTCGAAATTTCAAAATGTCCAAAACTCAATTTTTTATTAACCAGAACTCAAAATAATGTCTTTTTTGAACTCCCGAGGCAATTTTAGGTCGATATAGGGGTTTGGAACATTTAAAAAAAAAGTTGATTGGGGGGGGTATATGCAAGTAGCGTCAAAAAAGAATTATTTTAAAATAAATTTAGTTGGGTACCCTGCGGGGAGTAAGTGATCAAAAACACTCCTTTGCTTAATAGCATCGTGGCCTAGTGGTTAGCGGCGGCGAACTGCAAATTTGTCGTTGCTTCGATTCGCACTGAAGGTAAAATTTTCCTGACTTTTTCGAAATTTCTCAAATTAATTCTCGTTTGAATTACGCTGGTACCCGCCTTTCCAAATATTCCCATCGGAGACGAGAATGCTCTTTTTAAGGGGCATGCCGGCGCCAATAAAAGGTGGTGCCGGGATTCAAAAGTTTCTCCGCATCATTGAATTTCTATTAACTTGGTTTTTAACAAAAGCAGCCCTAGAATTTAATTTTAGGTGTGGTATGTTAGAAACCAAGTTGGAAAATATGTACAGAGTTCAATTATTAGGAAAATTGTTTTGAATCCCGCACCACCTCTTATTAGTGTGGGCATGCTCCTTAATAACTGTGAATTTTTTGCATAAAATAGACATTATTAATGATTCACGTTAATAACTGTAAAAGGTTTTGGACAAACTTTGCAGTTCACGACTTACAGCATGTTATTGTAAGGGAAGGGGATTTGCGGCTGCAAATAATACCGAAATCGAATGAGGATTGTCCTGTGTGGAATAGTTTTGACCGAAAAAGAGTGGGAACTAGTCGTATAACTAGCTGATTTGTGTTGCTGACCCGTCTGTGAGATGTGTAGTGAGAGATTTATTTCCTCTGTTCAGATATTGAAGCTCTCAATGCATTCCGCAAAGATTGAAGAAGTGAAAGGTGAGCTCGTACTGAAGTTGGACCCCGCTCTGAAGCGCCTCGTCTCGAATGATCCTGGTGCCTTAGTGTGGCTGAAAACCTACGTGGAGTGCGCCTGCTGTGAATCGGAAGCCGCTGCTGGACCGGACTCTGGCAAAACAATGGGAGTTGCAGGTTAGTAAGCTTTTAGATTTACCCGTGTCTGAAAAGGGGGAGTTGACCGAAACGGAAGTGGGTGAAGTCTTGACCGTCTGTGGTGTAGAGCGTGGGGAGGTTGTGACCGACTTGAAGTGTGTGACCCGTCGAAGTGATGTGCTCGCGAGTGGACCGTGCTCTAGCCTTGGTGGTGGATCTGGCCTGCCTGCTGCTCCTGAAGTCTCGCTGGTGGATGGCGCTCCTGGTCTTGCTGCCACTGCTGGTGCCTGGATCCCCGCAACCCGTGAAGATCCACTGACCTCTGGTTTAGATGAAGAATGCTCCAAGCTGGCCTCTGGGTTTTTTGGAATTGGACGAAGCTTGTGGTGCCTGCCTGCCGACGTGGACTCGATGGGACCGAAGAATGCTCAAGAAGAAGAAAATGCCTGTTGTGGCAAATAGTCCTCTGTGTGGTGTTTGTGCTTGTGTATGTCTGTGTAAGTCGGTGGTAGTTAATAAAGAAGTGACTCGTGTCTGTGTGAAAGGAGCGCTTGTAAGGGCGAAAGGCGTTCATTTTATTTTTTTTTACTGGGCATCAACCCAACCCTTACTAATACTATCTAACTCTAGCCGAATCGTGCGAAGTTTTTGTGCATATTGACCAAGGCAATATCCAGCGTCGACTGTCGAATATGAGTTTTTACGGATCGAATCACAGTTGCAAGACTTTTTTTAATGAAAAAAAGAGAAAAAATTTTCATTCGAAAATTGCAATATTCTGACTTACTACATATTTTGCTTTTGAAATGCTTGACATTCTGCATTCTTGCACGACTGGGTAGCAATCTTTATCACTGGTGCATTTTACACCCTTAATTTTGTCTGCCTTTTCTATCTTCACATCTTTAAGATCTGAAAAAATTGAAGTTAATTAGTACGTATCAAGATTAGGACAGGTAGTATTAAAACTAAAAAACAAACTGCTTTTTGACTAAAAAAGTTTTGTTACGTAAAAATATCGCCGCCGGCGCTCATGAGGTGTCATTTTCAACAATGAAGGGGTCAAGTTTCAGATTTGCCTACGGTTCCCACTTTCATGAGTGACAGCGCTTTGAAAAATTTTACGCCAACGGCATTTTTAATTTGGGTGCTAGAGCCAGCGCTGGCGCTAAAAAGCTTAAAGGTTGCTTAACCCTAATTCTGGTGAATCATCAAAAAAAGGTCTTTTAGAGCCCTGAAAAGACCACATACTTTGGCAAGTTAAAGTCACAATTTTTTAAAAAAGTTCAATTTTTTAAATAAAAAACTATTAAGAAATTTTCGAAATGTATCATATTTAGGGTTGTCAAAAAGACTGAAGCTTTCGATTCAAGAATTCGAAAAGTCGACTAAGTCAGAGGGTCGACTCGGAAGTCGAAAGTCGTAATTTTCTACTCGAAAGGTGCCATATTTGAGAACCAGTCCCATTATTTTGCCTTGGTCCTCCTGTTGATTTTTTGTGCATTTTTAAGCTTCAGGTTTAGGCAAGGGCAGGCAAGCGTATGTTAGGACAGACTCAAGCATATCTTAGACTTATGTTTGAGTCCGTCCCACATACGCTGGCCTTTTCTTGCCTAAAGCCTAAAGCCTAAAGATGCACAAAAATCAACATGGGGACCAAGGCAAAAAATAGGACCGATTCTCATATAGGCCCAAAGGTCGACTCGAAAGTCGTAAATTTCCGACTTTCGACTAAAAAAGACGAACTAAACGAATTTTACCCTAATCATATTGAGCCTGAAAAAGTAGTTCACTTTCAACAAATTAGAAAGTGGGGGCTTCTAATAGATGGGCGCTTGCTATATCTTTCATTATACTCTCTTTTTAAAATGTCAATAAATTTATTATATTAAAGAAATATTTTTTGAACAAATACTTACTTTTTTGAGCCACGTCAAAGTACTTATCCTTTGGGCCACATCTTTTAATTTTAGGAATACAAAATCTACAGGAACTCATTTTTTGACATTGTTTGTTAGTGGTGCATTTGCTAATAAAACATTTAGCAAAGTTTTGATCCGTCCAACTAAACCCCGCTGTTTGCGGGTCCAACTTCGAGTAGGTCTAGTGAACCTTTTCCATCTCAATGTGCTCTTTTTATCTCTATTCTTTTTAGTGGTTTTTTTCCTTTTACGAGTAGTCGTTTTTCTTTTGAACTTAGGGGTTGACTTCTTTCCTTTCGGCACTTTTGGTTTCTTAGTAGGTACGCCGCCTTAAATACGTATAGAAATATTTTCTGAGATTTTTTTTACAAACCTTTCAACGACAAGTTATACATATAACTGCTTGAGCTGTGAAAAGTAAACCACTCAAAATTTCATTTAGTTTTAGCATCTTAACATTTTTAAATGAGCTAAACATAAAAAGTATCTCTATAGCCATGCCTGGGTTTGACCGCACGAATGTTTCACCATTTTTGGGTGGTGTTATATCAAAGGGATTTTATATCAAGGATGTTGTTGTATCCAGGTTCGACTTATTTGGAATATATCAAAAGTCAGGTTAGGGACTAAAGCATCAAAAAATGGAACCGCTGTGATCAACTCAGGGATAATATTTGTGTTAAGCTCATTTGAAACGTGAAAAAATATGACAGCGCATAAAAGTTTCAACGCTTTCTATTTCACAGTCCAGGCAGTATCCTTGCAAACACAATGAGAATCTTCAGAGTGTGCTTGAACGTAAATTTTTTTCTTATGTGCTTTTTGAGATTTTTAAATTTTTTTTCACTCATATAACTATTTTTAATCTTAAATAAATTAGGTGGCTCTATATGTGTTTGAGATTTCTCTTGGAAGACCGTGAAAAAGCACCATGAGAGACCAAGGCATATTTTAGGGGGTAGTCAAAGGGCACCATAAAATGCACAGAGCCACTTAGAATGTTAAGATAAAAGTCGAAAACAAAATAGACACTGTAAGTTTTACTTTAAACTTTGTCAAGATGTTTTACTTATTATATAAATATAGAATAAAGTCATTTTTATCATATTTACATACCTTTATTGCCTTCTTTACTTTTCGCTTCTACTTGTTGCTCAGAAATTATTGATAAAAGTATAAAACCAACTAACACAATAACGATTAGACTTCCAAAGCTCATGATAATAAGAAATTTATTGCAAGTTAAGCATCGAAACTAACATTAAATGTATGACACGTCATTTTTTGGAATACTTTAACAGAAAAATTTCTATGTCAATAATGTGCTTCGATCGTATTAATTATTTATTAGCATTTTTAAGTAGCTGAATTAATTTTTTTTTATACATAGAGGTTCAGATCGTATTCAAGTGGTACTTATGAGGTTGGTACCCGCCTCTCAAGGTAGAATTTTTGGCTCTATATGTGTTAGAGGGTACACCCAAAAAATGCCTTAGTCCCTCCTGTTGGTTTTTTTGCATAAAAAATATTTTCTTCTAGCCTTAGAAACTACTTTCTACCACTTTTAAGCAAAAAAATTGACTTAGTTCCACAAGCTGATATAGGTTTAGGCAAGAGGAAGGCCGTGGTACATTAGGACAACTCAAACATGTTTTTTTACTTTTTCAACTTCAAAAAGCATGTTTGAAACTGTCCTAACATTAACTGGTCTACCCTTGCCTAAGCCTTGAGCTAAAGGCCGAGCTACAATGGTCGTGTCTGACTGTGCCTGTCGCGTTTTGGTGGCTACAATGGATGGCTGAACGCGACAGCAAAACCCGACAATCAAGCGCCACAGCCAAGCGTGACAGTCACAGTGTGGCTACAATGAAAGTCTAGAGGCGACACTCAGGTGCGACAGTCAGACGCGACAGTCACAGTGTGATTACAATGAAGACAAGCAAGGGCTAAACGCTACAGCCAAACGCGATAGCCACACTGCCTCATTGTAATCACACTGTGACTGTCGCGTCTGGCTGTTACGCCTGAGTGGCGCTTCGGACTGTCGCGTCTAGCCTTTCATTGTAGCCACACTGTGATATTCGCGTTTGGCGGTTGCATTCAACAGTCGCGTCTGACTGTTGGGTTCAGCCTCCCATTGTAGCCACCCTCGATGGCAACAGTCAAACGCGACAACTAAACCCGACTATTTTAGCCAACGCTTAAAAATAACAATATTTGAGAACAAAGATTTGTGTCAAAAAAAACAGAGTGCACCAAGGCATTTTTTTGGGTATGCCATGCAACACATTTAAAGTCGAATTTTTTATTTCAGCAACACAAAACAGAAAACACAAAAGATGGCATTATCACAATTTCTGAATTGAATCGGTCTCCCTGCTAGTACTATCTATTTCTTGAAAAATGACCAAACTTTGAAAAAATGAAAAAAAATTTATAAAACGTATCAACACGATTGAAAAACAATGAAGGGTTATTTTGCCTTGGTCCCGGTGGTTGTTTTTAATGTGATTTTTTAGGCTAAAACTTGGGCAAGGGTAGGCCAACGTATGTAAGAATGGACTTGAACATGAGTCTGAGATATGTTTAAGCCGTCCTAACATACGCTAGCCTACATTTGCCTAAGCCTGAAGCCTAAAAAAGTCCTAAAAAACACCAGGAGGGACCAATGCAAAAAAAACACATCATTGTGAAATAGAGCAAAAAATTTATACTCACAAAAAACATTTTTCAGCATGAAAACATCAAATTAACTTAATTTTTCTTATGTATTTTTAAGAACATCACTCCTTTGTTGTCTTTTGGTTCAAAGACTAAATCCAAATTTTTTTGTAGAGTGTTTCGAAAGCCTTATTTTTAACATGAAATGGTGGATTCACGTGTATTTCAGACGTAATATTTTTTGAGCTATATCTTTTACTAAATATTTAACTAGTTCTTTTGCTATATTCTCTTCTTTAGGATCGAAGCTTAGCATCACGATGTTGATCAGTTTTTGTGTGTATTTTCTAGTTATGGCGTCATACATCATGTCTGACGTCATATACTGTAAAAGCCAATACTTTTTTCGTTTCTGAAGCATCTTATAGTGTAATCGCCTTCTTTTTCAATTTTTGTGCAATTTTTACAATCTATAATTTTATTGGCTTCATTATACGGATCACAGTATAGGGTTTCATTTTAATTCGCACTATTTGTTTAATTGTTCGATAAACATTTTAAAAATCAATTTTTACAGGTTCACTGGAAATTAAATCAATTTTTTATTGATTACAGCATTTCAGCACCATGCTGTAACGCACATCGAGGGCTACAAAACCTAGTTTTTACCAAATATGATCGTTAAGATATAATTTTTAGTGTAAGGATTGTTTAATTCCTTATCTCCCGACCTCCAGAACAATACCACAGTTTCTTATGGCCCATTCATACTCCCGCAGGACATGGAACAGGGCTCAAGTGTTCGAAAAGCACAGGGACACACACTTTTCTCAATCCTAGAGATAGATCTCAGAGTATATCGACACTGCATGATGAAAGTAACATATATACTGTTCACACATACAAGAATAATTTTCGGCCTTTGAAAAAAAAAGTTTCAGTGGCGGTTTCGAAATTTTTCACAGGACATGTACTTTTCGCCTTATTTAATTTTATTCAATTAACAACAAAAATGACCACAGAACTTAATAAGCACAACAATTTGCAAAATTTGAATTCGCGTGGGACCAACCTAATTTGGTCGATAATGTGTGTTCTTATCAAGTTACATGGTCCTTTAAAAATCACAAAAGTTGAATTTTCAGCGATTCCAAGCAGTTGGTCGAAAAAATTTTAGTTGAAATTTGATTAAAGATTTCATGAATAACATTTTTATGCATTTTAACAAACCGTGAAATGGTACTACCTGCTTGATTTGTTAATAAGTATGAGGATTGCAACAAGGCAAAATAAAAGCATAGTTGAAGCGAACATTTTTTTGAGTGAACACAATGTCGTCACTGAGATTGAAAGCTAAAATATTCATTTTACAATATTTGTTTCACGTTTTCGAAAAAAAAACTTCGAAAAAACAATGTTAGCACATTTGATAGAACTGAATCTGCGGTTTCGTTTGACACCAGGAAAATATTTCATAAAAGGGGATTGCTGAGATATAAATCTTTTTGTAGCTGATCCCACTGGCTACAAAATAAATGGTGACTTGCTGGAAAGCAGTTATCACAAATCAGATCAAAAAGACAATGTCAAAAACATGATTTTGAATCGGGGAGGGGGAGGACGAGGTTGGAGATGGTCTTCTATTCGAAAGAATACGGTAAAAAACCAACAAAAGTTAAACAGCTCATACTTCATTTGAATTTGACTGTATGACAAACACGTTGACGTACTTTCGAGTACACCAAAAACCATATTTTTTTGTTTAAAAGATGCTGAAATTACTACGGGTTCTCTCTCAACCTAATGCCTATGGCCCAAGCCTAAGCCTTATGGCTCAGCCTAATTTCTAAGCCTAAATTATTTGGGGGGGGGGGGGGGAGAGAATATTCCAGTAGCACCAAAACGTGATTTGATAAAAAAATGAACAAATGAAGAAATATAAATTCCTGGTCAGAAATTTTGTTTATATTGAGATTTTTTATACATTCGAAAGCTTGTTTGCTTTAATAATTGTGCATATCTTCCTTTAGTCATGTGCTGAGTTGGTGAATCTCAAAAACACCAAATGTTGACAGAGATGCAGAGAAAGAGCAAATATCAGCACGAAAGGCTGTCAGCTACATCTTCCACGTGATTTCAGCACTCATTATGACAAACAGTGGTGCTAGCGATGTCAGAGCTACGCCTGACCATGCTGCTACCGCAACGTGCTATAACTTAGAATGCAAAAAGCTATTTGTTGGAGCCAAATGATTTATCAAAATTGAATACTGACTATTTGTACACCGTTCAGCCATGAAAACTTCAAAATCCGTTAACTTTAAGTTTTAAATGAATCTTTTCATTGTTCAAGTTTCAGCTCAAGAGCTTTTTGACAGGTGCTCAAAAGTCTTCGCTGCTTTTTCGAGCAGCAAAAATTTTTTTACAAAAAATTATCATTATACCATTTTGAAGTTTTCGAGCTCCTCTTAAAATTGGTGTATGAGCTTTTTTTAAAATAAAAAATTCATATATATCCATATGCATAGGTTATATTATGGATATAACCTACCTACACCCCCCCCCCCAAATCAACTTTTTTTAAAGTGTTCCTAATCACCCTATATTGACCTGAAATGGCCTCAGGAGTTCAGAAAAAAGGGCCAATTTGGAACAAAAAGGAAGATGTTGAACAAAGTTTTGTTGACTGGGGCCTACCGCATAAATAAACTCTGGTATGCATACATTTGTTATGCATCCAGAGTCACTTACGAGTGATTTGTTTCTAAGGTATGTGAGTGTGCGAATCTAAGCCCCCTGCGCCTCCGAATGGGGCGCAGGTGGCTTAGATGAGTTGGAGATGCACCCACTCACTTACCTTAGACATGATTTAGAGCAAAACTCTTGATCAAAAAAGCATTTAGAGACTTTTTTGGCCAAATCCCATGTTGAAAAACATGGAAAACTCAATTTTTTGTCTTTTCTGAACTCCTGAGGCTATTTTAGCTCGATATAAGGTGATTAGAAACAAAAGAAAAAAATTATGTTATAGCCATCTTGAAGAGCTTATCCAAGACTTCTAAAATTATCACGCAAAAATTTTTGATTCAAAAAGGAGACAGCTTTTTTTATCCCCCACTTCTTTTACAGCCCTTATTCTCTTCTTAACACAAAAGGCGCCAATTAAAATTTTTCAAATCGTTTTTCAAAAAAAAACCAAACTATGCAATTTGTGCAGACTTTTACGCTGAGCACGATGGCTGAAATAAGAGGTAATAAAAAAAATTCACACTTGCAATTATGACTAAAATAACCATAACTTTGTGTAGAAATATGGTTTAGCCAAGTTTTTTTTGAACAGAAAAAAATTAGAAAGTCGCAGTTAATTCAACAACATCTTCAGTAATTTTTATGAAAAAATCATGGAAAATTTGTGAAATATGTAACACAAGTTGCTGTAACTTCTCTGCTGCTGGCTAAATCATATTTTTTGACGCAATCATGTTTAGCATGGTCGATTTGCTTAAAATACTGACTGTGCAATTATGACGAGATTGTCGATTTTTGAATTCTCCTCAAGACTAGGGTTTTGAAAACGCTCGAGCATATTATCGAGCATTTGTTAATTCTTCGATCATATTCGAGCATATGTTCAACCGTTAGCTGTGTCCGTACAATAAGCTCTACAGCTTAACTGCTCTATTTCGAGGGTAGACTCAGACATGTGCACGGGCCGGAAATTTTAGGGCCGGGCCGTCCGCCGAATGTTTCTTGAGCCAGGCCCGCGGGAAATTTCAAAAGTGAAGCCCAACTGAAACCCGTGAGTGTGAGCCAGAAGCATCCTGCTTTGCTTGCATGCCAAAAATTTTGTAACTTCAGCCTTCTCCGCATTCCATCTTGGTCGTACTTCACCATCTGAAAGAGGTCATCGTTGTCCTTGGGCTTGAAGGCTCCCCGAAGGCTCTCCAGAATCCTCCTCGTCGTTGTGATTGGGGTCTTGCGTAGTGTTCATCGTCTGCTCTAGCTTCCGAAGAAGGATTAGAGATGAGTAAGAAAAAAAGTTGGAAACGATTGAAAATTGCGGGATATTGAAAATATTGGGATTTTGAAAAGAGGCGATTTTGAAGAGGCGGGATTTAGAAAATCATATATTGGGCGGGCCGAGGCGGGCCGGCCCGGCCCGGTCCGACCACCGCGAAAATATATGAGCCCGGTCCGGCCCGGCCCGTGCACATGTCTGGGTAGACTGTAGGCGAGCACATGCTCATATGCTCGAAATTTATATACCGTATTTCCTCTAATAAGCGCCCTCCCCGAAATTCGGTATTTCTTAAATTGATTCTCCTTTTTTATACCGGGTTTTTTTTTTCGAACGCCACATTTGTTATATACCAAAATGTAGCGCAGATTCCCAGCTACATTTTGGTATATAACATATGTGGCGTTCGAAAACAAAAACCCGGTATAAAAGGAGGAGAATGAATTTAAGAAATAGCGGATTTTGGGAGGGTGCTTATTAGAGGAAATACGGTATATGCTATAAATTTGGCACTTGTGCATTGTAAATAGTGTTTAGACGTCCCTAAGTAATTCTTATACGCTAAAAACGATAAGAAAGTTGTTTGCTAACAATTTTTGCACCAAAAAGACTGAGTTTTCAAAAACGATTTTGGTAATTTTTGCAAAAAAAAATTTTTGCCGAAAATTAAGAATTACTTAGGAGACGTCTGAACCCTATTTTCCATTAACGAAAAAAGGCCCCCAAGTGCACAAGTACCCGAAATTCACCAATCTGCTCGAGCATATGCTCGAGAATTTACTCCAGACAGCTGTACCAAAAAAGCTGCAGAAATATTTGGTAAAAGGCACATTTGGTAAAAAAAAATTGGTAAAAATAATTGGTGAATACACATTTGGTAAAAACTATTTTGCTAAAGGCATATTTGGTGAAAACTTTTTTTGGTAAAGGAAAAATTGGTCTAAAAAAATTTGGTAGAGGCTTTTTCTGAGCATATGAATGCCCACGAAATCAATAATTCACGAAATCAATAATTTGAATTCCATTTATGAGTGAATTTTTAACATGGATTCGTATAAAAGCACTTAGGTCATTTTTCACATATTTTTTATTTTTTTAAGTTATTGTCTTAAAGGAAAGTCATTTTTTAAACTTGTTAAACCACCCAAGCCATAGTGACCAAACCGTCTGGATAGTATCCACATCAATTGGTTAGCATCCAAACCATTTAGATACTTTCTCAACAAACCAGATAGTGCTCGAATCACCTAGAGAGTGCCCATTTCATCTGAATGGGGCCAACTACCTAAACCACCCGGATACTGCTCCAACCATCTGGATGGTAACCCAAACCCCTAAAATGTACTCAAACGATCCGGATCGTGTTTTACTACCTGAAGGGTACTTAACCCACTTGGATTGGACTGAAACACTTACATATTAGTGTGATACTTTAGTATTGAGCAAGTATCTAGGAAAAAATATGCAGGCAGAAGGAATTCAGTGTAGTTGTGTGGTTGCAGTGTAGAAACTTTCGAGCCACACGGTTTGCTGGTTTGTTAGCCAAAATTTCAAAAATTTTTATAGGAAATACTTTTCTACTTTTTTGCAAAAGTATGAAAAAATAAATATTGATATACTTTGACTGTCACACCATGTTTTTCAACAAGTGCCGTGGCAAAAGAACACTCCATATGCTTTTTATGATCAGACTTTTGCTCGGAATCATGTCTAAGGTAAGTCTGTGCGCGCATCTCTAACCAACCAAGCCTTCTGCGTTATTTAAATTTTTATTTTTGAGTCACCGAATGTTGGTGAATTATATAGGTCTTAGTCGCTTACCGGTGACTAACCATCACTCAACTCTACGAAATACCTTTGAAGCAGTCGAACATTTGAGGCAGTCCAATTAAGTATATCTCGAATTTAAAATAAGAATTTGGCAATCTGTATGTCTACTAAAAATTTCTACTTAAAATTAAAAAAGAAATAATGAAAACTTTCATTAATTAATTTGATGAATTATACGGTTTTTAAGAAACAGAAATACGTTACATTCAGCAAACTAATGGCAGCTTTGAGTACGAAAATAGCGCAAGCCTGCTAAAATATACACATCATGTGAACCATGTCATACAAATAACTTATTGAAGTAGAAAAGAACAACAAAATGCTCTGCTAGTATCTTTCATCGAACGAGCGGACAAAAATTAAATTTCAAACATTTTTACAACTTTGGATGAAAAACTATTTGAATATTTCAATTTTAAAATCAAATTAAGGATTGTCGACATTACTTTAAAATCAAAACAATTATTATGAACTATGAAAATTTTTTGAGACGTTTTTCTTGTATTCTATAGCTAAGTATCTGTTGAAAAACATTTGAGCATAAGTTAAAAAAATGTTTTCTTATACGCAATAAAAAATTTCAAGTTATGAATTTCAAATAAAAAAATCAAGGCTTTATCAACACTTCAAAATTGTCCGAAATACACTTATTTATCAACAATAAAAAGCCGAAATTTGATACAAAAACTTTTATCAGTGGGTTGACTTCCAAAAATTTTCCTCAGGCTCAGCCAAGTCAAAACTTTTACCTCAGCTTCAACCGGCTAAGATCTGGAAATTTTTCTCATTTTCAGCGGAGATTCTTGAGCGAAGGGGGTATTCTATACTAGCTCCAGCATTTCCTATCAGACTCTCTTAAGCGAGTAGAAAAGCAAGCTAACAAGGTTTTCTTGTAAGTGTCATATCAAAAATTTGGCATTCGTAGTTCACACCTCAAAATAATTTCTTTGGCATAAGTAGACACTCTTATATATGAAGAAGGGACAAGTAATTTATTCTCTGCTTCCATATAACCCTCCTGAACAACAACAGCTGTGTGTGGGTAGATATAATTAAGTGGCTGACTGGCTAGCTGCTCTTAATTTTCTCAGTATGTTACTATTTGCTTTTAGTTATTGATCTTCTTTATTATTTCTTTATTTACGAATTACCAATTAGAATTGTTTAGTTAAGTACAGATGCCTTTTGGTAGATATTTATCAACACTTAACTTGACCGATTCTAATTCGCATATTAACAGCATTGGCTTAAGAGCCTCTGTGAGTAGTAGTGGCGGAAGAAGTCCTCAGTCACAACATCGCTCTAGGTAGTTTTTTTTTGCAAACAATTACACTAAAATCTTGATATAACGCGAGAAAATGCAATCTCTACTAGAGACAATCAGCTCGAAAATCACCAAGGTTTTTTTTTCAAAAGTTAGCGCTTAAGCCTGAGACGAAAAGTTGGGCATATGATTTTCGCACCCCTGGAAAAAACAATATTCGAAATAGTGTTTAATAATTTTGACAACTACTTTTCAAAATTCATGCAATTTTCGTGCATTGCACATATTCGTAATTCAAATCAAAAACGAATTAAGCCAATTTTTTAAATGTATAAGTTTATTTTTTTCACTAAAATATATTTCCAGCATTCTGCATCTTAGCGGATGCAAGCATTTTCACTATGACTCAGTCGATCTGGGTCCTGTTTTGTAAAGTTTGTAAGTGATTCAGCTCTACCAGAATATCAGTCTGACATTGACTCATTTAAATGGAAGTTCAGTGTGGAATCGAATGGTAAAAAATGGTCTGTTTACACAAAGTCGTCAGTGCTTCACTGGTTAAATAAATTCTAGGCACATTAGTAAAACTTTTGCCGAATTGTGTGAGTTCGATTGTCAACTGCACAGATGTGTTTTCGATAGAAGGCATAGCAGACTGATTGAACTAGTAGTTTTTATTTTATTTACAACTGGAAAAAATATTTTTTTTTCATTTAGGCTACTTTCTTAGTAGACTCTTTAGTATCCGAGGCTTCCACTTCTAGCACTTTATCCACAGCGAAAATCAGGTGATTTTGAAATTTTTTCTTTATACAGTCAAATCTCAGTCATACTCCACCTCAGAGGACCGTCTTCGGGGTTGCGTATCACCGAATTGGCGTATAACTGGGGTGACGTATAACCGAGGTTTGACTGAAAATTGCTTTTGTAGCTGAGACTTAGTTTTTCTGTGAATTTTTTTAAACTTGAATTTTTAAGGCTATGTCTAGAGTCTAAAGTTGCAAAAACAGATTTAACTAACAGAAAAAATAGACCTAGGATAGGCTCTACAAAAAGTGAATTTTTTATGGCTTAATTTTGGATGAAAAATTATTCGTTATTGTTTGAGTATACAACGAATAATGTTTTTTTAAAAAAATAGTCCAAAAAATATGGAAAATTAAAAAAGGCAAGGCTCAAAATGAACCTTATTCAGCTCTAGGTTTGAAATTTGTAAAAAGGGATAAAGCAATAATATGCCTAAAACGTGATTTTGGGTCTGCCAGCAGTAGTCCTGTCTAGTCCCAAAATATACTTTATAGTGTTCAATTTCTGTGACTTATATATACTACGTGACATAAATACCCTACAATTTTTTTAGGACTGGTATCTCGATAGCTACATTGCGCCGAGACTTAGTTGTGTATGCTAACAGATTGACTCAGCTGACTGGCAGTGTGATCAAATGTTTTCCTGTGCTAAAGTTTCTTGAGGTTAACTTTTCGAAATGGACGGCCTTAACCTGAACCCATTTTGCCCTTTCTAAAAGCAGTGTCATATACTCAGTCACCCACACTCTCCCGATAATTCTCGTACTCTGTCTTATGCCACCTTCGTTAAAAAAGGGTATATATTTTTTATTTTCGCTGCTTAGTCAACATAGAACACACCCTCACTCCCTCCCTGAGGGGCAGCCAGTTAGTAAATGTCACTAGCACTTCGAAGTCATTATTGAGGCGGGGTTCGTTACTTGGTTGTTTCACATGACGAATGACTCAATTAATAGAATTGGGAGCACTTAAACCTGAATTGTCCAAAAAAATGTTTTTTTGCCTTGGTTCCCCAAGCTGACGGGTGAGCTCAGGTTCAGTTTATCGTATAATTGCTATTTAGTTGGACCATCACGGCAATAGATTCATTCCAATTGAACAAACCCAAATTAACACACCAGCTATTGGCGCTGCTATCGTCGTCAAAGATTTTGCAGCAGTTGGCAGCAATGAACTGTCAATTAAGGTGTCTTGTATTTATTATGCAAAAATAAGAATAAAGAAATTACTTAGACTGGCGATATAGTCTCTATAATTGAAATGCAGAAAGCTTCTGGCACTGAAACAGAGACTTTTTGGAAAGGAAAGTTGACTATCACTCATAAACACGAATCTATCTCTATGGACGGCTCGTTGACTGACAGGTTTACAGCACCGCCAGCGGAAGAAGGAAAAAACGGCTGGAGTAATGCCTTTGAGGTAGAAATTGTTTCCAACAAACGAGGGAACCGCCTAAGCTCTGAAATGTCAACTCTAAAAATTTTGAATTTCTTTTAGTATTTTTTCATGTCCGATACCCTGAAATTTTGATTTTCTGGTTTTGGATGGTTTTTCAAGCTGTTTTTTAGCGATTCGGAATCTGAAAAAATCAGTTTAGGGGAACAAGGCAACCAAAAATTAAAATTTGCGTGATCGATCGCAGAGATGGCTACACGCATGATTTTCGTATTTAGCGCGTCGGCAAAACATGAATTAACTTAATTCTAAAAGCCGAAATAGTTCAACATCGTACAGTTTAGACGGTTATCTTGAAAAATTTAAAAAATATTTGAAAGTTAAAAATTTAAAAACGAAAAGACTTTTCCAATTCAAAAACCATACCTGGAGCAAATATCAAAATTTTTTTTTGTTCAAACGAATAAAAAAATAATAATAATAAACAAAATTAAGGTAGGCTATTTTCCAAGCTCTTGTGTCCAGCTTTTCACTGACAAATCGGAGACCACTAACAAACCTGACCACTTACTTATCAAAAAGGAAAAGCTTTTGTTGTGGAAACAGCTCACGAAACCTAGAAGTGGAGATAAATGTCACCGAAATAGACGTTCTTTGAAGCTTACGTCGATTTTAAACTCTATACTATTCTCAAATTCTCCAAACAAATTATTCGGAACAGACTTGTCAGAACATACATCAGCGAGCGGATTAGAAGGTTAATTGATTTTTTTGTAAAAAAGCAGTTTACGTTTAATCATATGAAAATTTAGTTCCTCTAATTTTGAACTGCTGCATTGACGTGATTGAAACACATGGAGTGGTCACAGGCATTTACAGACAATGTGGTATAGAGTCAAATATTCGTCGATTGAGGTATATAGGCCTACAAAACGATAAAATTAAAATAAGAGGAAAAATTAGAATTATAAAGTAAAACAAATATTAAGGACAGTGAACCAAATACTTTTAATCCGTTAATTTTAGGATTATAACACAATTAACAACAGTTCAGTGTATCACAAAAGTTTACGATCTCTCAGTTAAAATTAAATTAAACAGTTAAAAAAACATACTTGTTGATGACAATACAAATTTGGCAAATTCAAATACGCTCATGACACTTTTTTTATTCCGAAATAATTTATTTGATTATTTCTCATGTATTTGTGATAATAAATAATAAAAATGACAGAGCAGACACAAAAATCGAACACAAGACCAAGAACGCTATACCAATGAGCTACTCAGGATACTAAAATAGATTTTGTTCATTATTATTTACTAACAACTTATAATTAAAAAAACATTTTTGAAGTAAACCAAGTGCCATGCGCGCGTTAGAATTTGCCGAACTCTCATTGTCATTAACAAGTATGGTCTTATAAATATCTCGTACCAATCAACTATCTCATAGTTAAAATTGAAATCAACAGTTAACTATCTGTTAATCAAAATTAAAATTAACAGTTCACTATGAGATAGTCAACATGGAAATTAATAGTTTTCAACTACATAAGAAAAACTAAGCATCTAGCCGGTTAGCGGCTAAACCAAATTCCGGGGTTTTTAACACCATCGCGTTTTTCTGATTTTTTACGATTGACAGTCCGATTATCGTGTAGATTATGAGAAAAATGCTAAAAAAATTCCGGGTCTTTCTAAAAAATTTTTCCCTGCAGACAAGAATGGTACTCAGGTTAAAAATCGGCCTTTTTTTGACCTCGAATTTTGGCAATTTTTCAAAAACTTTCTTTCGATTTTTAATATATGAAGCCGAAGGAAAACGGACACGGACAAAGTTTGCTCGCGGTCAAAATTTGCTCGCGCCAAAATTTCTCGCGGCGAATTTTTTTCTCAACGGTCCAGATTTATCTTTGGTGGTCTAGATCCGTCTTACATGGTCTGGATTCAGCCTAAATGGTTCTGAACAATCTACTTAGGACTTTATCTTGGCTGACAAAGATGGTCTTTGTTTGTTTGTCTCGACCGTTGCTCTTTTCACTGAATAATTTTTTTTTTTTGAGAAAAGAAATGGATAGAAGAGAGGACTTGAGCGATCGCAGCTACTCTGATGATGGTCGAGAATTTCAAGTGGTGTTCAGCCATCCGATCACTTATAAGCAATTTGGTACGATGAGGTATAATTTGCTCACTTGCAAGGATATCATGAGTTTACATACTTTTATCAGGCCATCGATTTTTCAGAAGACATTGAGCGAGCTTTGCGCAAGATGGACAACCAGTGAGCGATAATACATTTATTTTAATCTGCTCTAGAGCTGACTAGAATCGCTTCTCATTGATCACGTCACCTACGTCTACCAAAATGTTCTTTTGCCACTCTACCAAATTTTCGGAAATTGATGCCGCCACCCTAATCAATCAAGCCAACCTCGAAGTGATATTTTGTGATGATTCGGAATGCACGCTCAATGTGTTATTTCTGTGTATTATTTTTATATTAACTTTGTAGTTTAGGCCTATTGCAGGCTTAGAGCAAGTGTCCATGTCTCAAGCATATCGTCGTCTTTGGTGCCCGATCTATCTTTGATGATCTCAAAAAGGTTTCGAGACTGTTGGTGGAGGATGATAAAGTTCTTACTCAAGTGAACAAGTCCAAAATCTGCAAATTTGTCTTCATCGCTGCCATTGATATGAAGAATGCTGAGTTGGAGAGATAGGCTAAAAATCTTTACAATAGCTAACTTATACCCCTCTAATTAAGTGGATTATATTGTACAGACTCGCTAGCCGACAAAATTGTCTTTAACAAGATTCAAGACAATTTTGGTGGAAGGCTGAAGCTGATGGTGACTGGTTCGGCTCTGATCTCCGATGAATTCTTGACTTTTTTTGACCAAGAAGAAGTTCAATTGAATATCTCAGTGGATTGGCTCATAACTTCATTATGGATCAGTGAAATATTGTTATAACCTCTCAGTTTTTTGTTGTTGTTCGCCTTAGATGTATGATAGATGTACTTAGATGTACCACCCTCACCTCGGCCGAGGTTCAAGTATAACGTATAAAATTAATACATTGAAAAAAATATAAAAATCGATTAATCAGAATATCACAACGCAAAACATCAAAAACTCTCTAATCACCATCAAACATGTTGCTTTCCTGGCAGACCACCTTTCTCTCCGTTGACACTTACTCACTCCTGGCACGCCTAGCTACTCTCCTGAAACACCCATCCACTCTCCTGGTCACTCTCCTGCTCAACCCACCCACTCTCTTGCCGTAAGTGCCTACCCTCCTGCCCTATCCACCCATTCTCCTGGCTCGGGTACTCACTCTCTTTGCTCAGCTACCTACTCTCTTGCCTAAAACCTCCACCGTGGTCGGTCCAGAACTACTAAGAATGGTTCAGGGCCATTGGGGATGGTTGAAGAAAACAGTGCGGCTGTTTCGTCAGAAAATACAATTTCGGCGCGGAAGTGTCGTATGAGTCACTGGAAATGGGAGCTAACCGAACCAAGTGACTATCTAGACCATTGAAAATGGTTAAGGACCATTAAGGCTTAATCTGGACGGTTAAGATGTATTTGGACACTCGAGTTTAAATCTGCAATTGAGTAAAAATTAGTCTGAGCAAATTATGACCGAACAAATTATGGCCGAGCAAATTTCAATCCGAGCAAGTTTTGGCGCGACAAATTTTGACCGCGAGCAAATTTTGTCACGTACCGGAAGGAAATTGGCAAATTTTCAAGGGCTTCAAAACGGTAATAAAATTCGAAAATAAAAGTATGGCGAAAATTGAGCACAGGTACAAACACAGGATTTTTTAGTCAAATTTCGCCTGTGAATTGAGTTTGAAATAATCGTGGTTGGCCCTGCACGGAATTCAAAAAATATTGTTGTAAGGTGAAAATAATAATGCTATTCTATGTAAAATCGTGCCACGAATCGGGTTTGACAAGACCAAAATTGCGATTTCAGCCACCGAAATCAGGTGTCCACCTGACCAGCTCGAGGCCAGCTGGATGGCCTGAAAAATAATTATTTTCGTTAGATTGAAAAACAACCCATGCTATCACACGCAAAATCGTGTGGCGAATCCTGTCTGACAGGGCCAAAATTTCCACCCGAACCCCGAAACCAGGGCGGGTATCTCCTGGTCAGGTTTGATACCCACCTGTTTCACCTGAAAAAAGTTTTGATCATATTGAAAACAAACCACCGTATCACATGTAAAATGGAACTGGTTCACAATGTGGACCCCAAAAATCTGCCTTAGTCCCCCCTGTTGTTTTTTCTTAAAAAATGCCTTGGACCCCCTGTTGTTTTGAAGGTGATCATGTTCAAGGTGATCATTTAACCATAATCACTATGATCACAACATTAGTATAACTCTAATGGTCAGGGGGACCAAGGAATTTTTCAAGAAAAAACAACAGGGGGGACCAAGGCAGATTTTTGGGTCCACATTGTGAACCAGTTCCGTATCATATGTAAAATCGTGTGGCAAATCGTGTTTGACAAGACTAAATTTATGATTTATCGCAGCCAAACCCCGAAGCCGGGGTGGGTACGTCCTGGTCAGGTGGATATCTACGTGTTTCACATAAAAACTTTTGGTCAAATTTAAAAACAAATCACCCTATTATATGCTAAATCGTGTGGTGAATCGGGTTTGATAAGACCAAAATTACGATTTCACGCTCTCAAACTTCAAGACCGGGGTGGGTACCTCCTGGTCAATTACCTATTAAAATTCCAGGCTTCGAAGAAGCCGCTAGCACTACTTCAAACACGAAGTGTTTGCTTAACCCATGTTTTATAGCTAGTTAACAAATAAGATAATTCATGCTGAAATTAAAACTTTCATTATTTTCAAGCTAGTTGTTTTCTATTTTAGGTGGGAATTTGAAAACGGAACGGATCCTAAAAAACTCATAGAACGCGAATTCCTTTGTGATATACATTGCATTTCATCACTTTTCAAGCAATACTTTCGCCAACTTCCTAATCCTCTTTTTACTTATGAGATATATGCTAAACTGATGAAGGCTTATGAGTGTGACTCAACTAAAAGAATATATGCACTCAGAGAAGCTGTTCGTCAACTTCCATCATCTCATTTTAAGTTTGATTTTTGACAATATAATTTATTCATAAATGAGTTTAGAGCTGCCGGCATTTTGATAAAACACCTGTGCAAAATGTCTAAATTTAAGAACGTGACAGACATGAACGCTAGCAATTTAGCTATTGTTTGGGTTTGATAAATTTACTATAATCACTTCTTTAATAAATTTTTTAGGCGCCAAACATAATAAGGTAATTTTTTTGTATTTGCATCATATCTTCCATGCCTGCCTCGGTTAAAAATTTTCGGATTATTAGTATTGAAATTTTTAAGATGTCCTCCTAAAAATGGAGATGGTGATTTCATCTATTGGTCGGACTAGACCTGCACAAAAGCATTTGCCATTATTTGATTTTGCACGCCACTGCTATATTTGATGACTACAATTCTGCAGAAATTTCAAATGGTAAATCGATATGATTTTTAATATAGAAAAGAAACAAATATAAACTCATTGCACTTAAATAAAGTGTCTAAAGCTGATTTCGAAGAAGAAGCATTTCTCTACCACAGAAAAGACAATGGAATAGTAAATGGAATGTGCATCGAGCTTAATACAGAATCTGAAATCCCTGTTGCATTCCACACTATTATACAACGCGATGAAATCAAGAAGTAGGTTAAAGATTTTTGTGTGTTCTCCTTTTTCAATTGAAAAACGAGATTTTTATTTCCAAACCATGCAAAACCATAAATTTTCATGCTCAGGTTTATTTTTTCACACAACAATTCCATGTTGAAAAAATCACACTTATTGAAGCAAAAAAGTACGGTCCTATCCAACAAAGAGCATGAGATACATTTTTTCGGTCCCTCCTTTTATCTTTTCGTGGCTTTTTAGGCCAATTCTGACCGAACCTCGAAAATAATTTACCGCACAATAGTTAGATTTTTCGAAGCTACTCGTTTTTTTAACAACAATCCACAACAAAATCCACGAATTTTCATCTTTGTCCCTCTGGTATTTTTTAAATTCACTTTTCGTTAACTTTCTATTGAATTATTCTGGATATTTTCTCAGAATAATGCCTAGCGCAGATTCCGAAATAATATTTCCGAAAAAACAGCAAAGACAATCAAGAAAAAAAACGACTTTAATGCTAATTTTATTATTAGACAACTTTTTATTATTAGACAATTTTTTATTATTAGATTATTTTTTGATATTTGTAGAGCACATCCGGACTCTTTCTCTTCCTGGCGCAACTTTATCAGCTTGCCAATGCAAAAATCCTCAGGCTCTTTCTACAGGCGAAACAGGGCTCTGATGAAAGCAGTCTTCGAAAAGTTACGCAGAGACTATCATCTGGTTTCGTTAAGTAAGTTTTACAAATAAAAATTTTGGTCGACAGTTTGTATTTCAGAAGTCAGTCAGTAGATACTACTTTTCGTGACACTCATGCAACTCATTCAAAATGGCCTATTTTTTCTTTTCTAAGCAAAAATTTAGCCGGCTCAGGTCTTTTGCAGAGAATTAAGTCAGTTAAGGAAACTTGTATACAGAGACCAGAAAAGTCGACATCGAGAAAGAAATTGTGAGTTTTTTTTTCTTAACTAACAGAAGTTTTTACAACTAAGCTTCATAATTCGAAATTTTTGCTTACACATTTTTTAATAATTTCAACCAGTGTTGTAAGTGGACCGGTGCGGTGAGCTGGTGCCGGTGCCGGAATTTCGAAGTCGATGGCATGAGCCGGTGCCGAAATTTCCAGTTTCAGTGCCGTGAGCTGGTGCCGGTGCCAGATTTTTTCGAGGTCGGTGCCTTAAATCAGTGCCAAAAAAAACTCTTGATTCTGAAATTCAAAACAATTTAAAATTTTTGGCAAAGCATATTTGATATAATTAGGTAGCTTCAGATGATAGTCAATGAGACCAATGCCATACCTCTATCTAACTCTTTAAACCTAGAAGAAAAAGATGCTGAGCATTTTGAACTAGTCGCAGATAACCCCCAGAAAGTTGAAACAGATAATGAAAATGGCCAAAAAGAAAGAGAAATCAAAAAAAATGTCAGTGTAAGCTTTGATCCAGCCGACCGGAAGTTTCTTATGAAGCATGTCCATCTGAAGGAGTTCGGATCAGGAATGCAGTGGACAAAAGCAGTACTGAGTCTTTATTAGTTAGCAGATACGACAATGTGTTAATGAGCGGTGATAACAACAGTATAACCAGCTTAAGGCCAGAAGGCAGGTTTTAGAAAACAAAATATATACTAGCAATGACAATATTCCTGCTTTTAGGAAAAATGTTTACAACTTCCAAAAATCCACATCGTCCCGTTTCGACTCCAATTTGATGGTCCAATTTTGTTTTTACATAATGTTATAATATTTCATTCTGACTTATGCACTTTTCAAAAAGTAAAAATTAATTTTTTTTCATACTTAAGCAAAAGTCCTAAGCTTCGATTTCCATCAGTCATATATCATTAATCAGTCATAAAACTAGAGTTGAAAAAAAGTTTGAAGTTTCCACGTATTAAAATTCAGAGTGTCATTTTCAGAGAAAAAAATACTTTCCATGTTTTGAAATTTTCATATCAACAGGAAAAACCTGTGAACTGAACATTGACGCTAAACACGATAACTTTTTTCTTTCGTTTTGAACAGCTTCATGGGTCATTTTTGTTTCAACGACGAAGTATAAATACAGACTATACATGGTCGAAAGCCAGCTATATAGCTACAGACAATAACTAGTCATATAAAGTCGCTTGTCCAACATTCGAGTATTTAAGAAATCAGACTTGAATATTTACAACTAGCAGTAACGTTCGGGAAAAAACCTGTTAACAGAATACTTAGCGTGAAAACTGAGTCAGGTTATGAAGTTTCGCTTTTAAATGCTATAGAAGTGCATATGGGAAATTTGAGAAACTTCAGCATTTGGCTTTGAGGTCATTTTCTAAAATTGGCGAGCGTTTTTATCCCTTTAACTAGTCGAACTTTCAATTCAGATTCGAGCGCTTCAACACTATATTATGAGTATGATGTAGTGAAGTTCAATAACTTCAAAACCGATTTCAATAGACCATGTTTCAAAGCTCTGATTTACAAAAAAATCTGTAAAATCGGTTTTGTAGTCCTTGAACTACATCACAATGATGATATAGTGTTTATGCGCTGTAATCTGAATTCAAATTTTGTCAACTTAAATTGATAAAAACGCTACCTTACTTTTCAAAAGACATCACATGTTATCAAAGCCTAATGCTGAGATTTCTAAAAAATGCGACCATCATCTATTTTCACCAGTTCCGGCTCATTCTAAAATAGAAAATAACAAAATAGAAAAAATGACTGAATGAATAAACCTCAGCACGGTTGACGAAGTAATTGGTGAACTCAGGCTTCCCCTCTGGCTGGTACAAGACAAAATTTTTATTATAGCACTTGGAAGCGATCATCGATTGCTCGGAGACTCCCCAATGGCTCTAGTCGGCTAGTAGCTTGTTGTAGTGTGCGGCATATTCATCCACTGTAGCTTGGCGATCTCCGATTGCGTTGAAAAACCGTGTCCATGCCCGGTCGGCGTTTAGTAGCAGGTGGTCCATTAGTTCCTCTCTGACCAATCCATGGAATTCTTCGCTGCCGTAGATGAGCAGCGCGAACCGAGCGAGAACTGAGCGAAAAATCCAGAATCGGAAAATTTGACAAACGTTTGTCAAAAAATCCAGAATTGAAAAATATGAAAATTCCAATTCTGGATTTTTTGACAAACGACTATACCCCAAAATTTTTTAAAAGATGACCGAAATCCAAGTTTTTTCAATTTTTCGGATCTTGCACCGTCTTATTTAATTATTTGTGTTTTCCAAAATGTCATATCTTAACACTTAGATTTTTGAAAACTATTCTGTAAAACGAATCTTGTTTGAACTGAGCTACAACACAGCGCTAAAAAATTGTCGTCAGGTTTAAAATTAAATTAGACATTCGAGCAGTAAAAGTGATGAGAATGCGTGTCAACTTGCTAAAATGACCTCATAAGTGTTTGGGCCTAAATGATAAATATTTTGAAATATTCCTAAAAAGTTTAATGAAGTATTCAAAAGAGAATGAGCAGAGCTTCAAAACCTGATTTTTGAAATTTTCTTCTAGAAAATTTTTCACTTTTAATAATGAGTTCAAAGGTTGGTTCCGAACTTTTGGTACACCAGTTACTGGCAATAAAATTAATATTAGTCATTTCAGTAAAAGCAAATAATAGTCCAAAAAGAGTCTTATCTCCAAAAGATGAGTATTTCATCAGGTTGATTTTTTTAGATTTTTTCACAGATGTAAGACCAAGCTTTTGTAAAATCAGGTTGATCTCAGGACAATCTAACCAGGGAACCTCAAGTAGTGTTTTTTTCAAAGACCTCGTTGAGAGAATTTTTCGCAGATTCGTGTACAGTAGCCCGAAGTTATATGACTGAAGTGCTGCCGCTATTTCCACGGTATTTTGTGAAATTGCGAAGAACAGGGTACCCAAAGTTGTCAAAAAACCATGATACGGTGACATGGTTTTCAGCCCACTTTTCAATCTGTCTAGTTTTATGAGTATTTTAAATATCCAGCTTGTATGGTGTATGTATTATGCATAATATACTCATAGTAATTAGTGCTTTGGAAAGGCCGTCATGGCTTTTCAAAATGTCTGAAAAAGGTCGATATATGATTGTGACGGAAATCAAAAAAATAGCTGTTTTTTAAATTCTGTCTTTATTTGAATTTCCGCCACAATCCTGTATCGTTATCTGCATCATGTATCGAGCTCTTTGGGACATTTTTAAAAGCCGTGACGGCCTTTTCAAAGCACTGATTACTATGAGTATAATATGCACAAAATATACCTCATACAAGCTGGATATTCCAAATACTCATTAAAATAGACAGATTAAAAAGTGGTCTAAAAACCATGATACCGTATCATGGTTTTTCGGCAACTCTGGGTACCCCCCTTTTTCGTGATTTCACAAAGGACCATTTGAATAGCGGCAGCACTTGTTATGAAACTTCGGGTACTGTATACGAATATGCAAAAAAAATCTCTGAACAAGGTCTTTCAAAAAAAAAACTAATTGGGGTTTCCTGTTAGACAATAAGAAGTTTCGGTAGTGGTCTTGAATCGAGGTGTGACTTTGAAAAAAAACTTCGTCACATTTTCAAGTTAAAATTTTGCTCAATGGCATGTCTACATATTTGTTGTCAATAAAAATGCATCCTGGATGAGTAATGAGCAAACTTTATTTTTGTGAAAAAAATAATAAGTAGTACAGGGACCAAGTTTTGTATATCAAAGGATGCCGCCTTTGTGCCCCATACTATGGCGCACTTTCAAAGAGAATCCAATAGGTATGGGAGGGTGTCAAGCTATGGTTGACAATGGCAATGGGGCTTCCTTGGGGGGGGATGGGGGTAACTGCCGATTACAAACTTGGTGCAAGTACTACTATAATACTCAAAATTTTTTCAAATTAAACAATTAAAGAATATTGTCTGTGCAAACATTTGCATTCGTAAGAAGAAAAATAAGATGCCAGTGATCGGCGCCAGCATCGCTGGCGCCGATCATCCGGAGTGAGTGAGCTGATGGCTTTGCTAGTGCCGATCATACAGGAGAATCATAGGCTGCTCCACAGCAAGAAACAAGGTATTAGCTAAAATTATAGTTACGCATGAGGGTAACCATACAGGGTGCCCATTATAAACGCCCTAGTGATTTTAGTCATACTTTCTAAATTCGCGTTTTTTTTGGAGTAGATTATTTTTGTTGGAAAGAGGAGACTCCGGAAAAGAGAATGGTACCAAATATGTAACTAACACTTTATTCAGAACATAAACAAAATCAACAAAACAAAAAACAACAACATTTTCAACAAATTTCAAAGAATTTTCAAATTTTTAATCTCTGTATTTTGCTCTGTGCTTCTTCCTTTTACCGCCAGGCAGTATTCCAGTCGTCGTTCGTAGGCTCCTATCGCTCTGTCGATCATATTTCATGCGGCGTTCTCTGAAGGCGCGCTCGATTCTTCTGCGGAGTTCAGCCACCGAAGCAATTGGAGTCGTGTAGACGCGACTCTTGATCCATCCCCACAGGAAGAAGTCCATAGGCGTCAAATCCGGAAAATAGGGTGGCCAGGCGAGCGGAGCAGGTGAAGTCGGCGATCGTCCCAATTCCCTTCGGTATCTCTTCTGAAAACTTGCGACGTTCTTGCCTTCCTCGATGAACCATTCGACGTATTTTGACCCTTGCTGAGGCGAATATTGCATCTGAAAACACCCTTTGCAGAATTGAAAATTCTCAACAATAAAAACAATGAGAAAATGAAAGTTTGGTACTATTCTCTTTCCCGAATCTCCTCTTTCCAACAAAAAAAATCTCGTCGAAAAAAGCGCGAATTTAAAAGTTATGACTAAAATTGACTAGGGCGTTCATAATGGGCCACCCTGTACATCTCAAATTAAACAATTGAGATAGAAATATTGTCTGTGCATCACTTTCTTTCGTAAGATGAAAATAAAATGCCAGTGATCGGCGCCAGCATCGCTGGCGCCGATCATCCGGAATCAGTGAGCTGATGGCTTTGCTAGTGCCGATCATAGAGAAGAATCGTAGAGTGCTTCACCATCAAGCAACAGGGTAAAGGCTAAATCGTAGTCACGCATGGGGGCAGCCACTATATATATGACTGTCTAGGACTAGCCAACATCACCCACCTTCAGAGTGGGCTGGGCTTTTTCTTGTTGGTTTTCTTAGTGGGTACAGTCTAAGTGATTTTTATACTATCTTAGTGATTTGGATACTCACCAGTAACTTACAAGTAGTAAGGGTGGGTATGGGTACTATCCTAGTGTTTAAGGTGACTTAGGTGAATTTATCGGCATGTAAATTCATTCGCAAAGTTCGGCTTCCTGTGGTGGACATCACCTTTATTAGAAAGCTCGAGTCTCATAAGAAGCATCGCCACTTTTATTAGATTTTTTGAAAAACGGATTGTTTAACCCTGGACTATTTAAGTACCACTAACTGGATACTGTTAAAAGAGGCCCGCCATTACAGGTGGTACCTGCCAATTAAAAAAAAAAATCAAAATCATTGAACTTCTGTATGGTTTTTGAACTTGGTTTTAAGAAAAAAGCCTAGATTTTGATTTAAAGTATGGTTCTGTTAAAAAAAATCCGAACAGAAGTTCAATGATTACGAAAAAATTCGAATTGGCTAGCACCAACTATAATAATCGGCCTTAATCATCGAACAATTAAATCACCTCTTTTTTTGTCGATGAAATCCGAATCATTTAGAATCAGGAAGTGTAAAAGACTCCGTAGCCAGAAAATCAAAAAAAAATTGAATTTTTGAAATCATTTCACCTACGCCGTTTTTTAAATTTTGACTGGGAGAAGAATCTAACAGTGGAGGGGCACGTGACCCCCCCCTTTTCTCCCTCTCTTTTAGAAGACCAAAGTAAATCACCCTGATAGGGAACTTGAATGCCCTAAATGATAAAAAAATTCAGGGCCTACCTCATTAAAGACTTCCGGTATGCATTCATTTTTCGGCAATTGTTTACTTAAGGGGGGGGCTTTTTTGGTTACCTGTAAATATAGTTTAAACGTCTCCTAAGTAATTTTTATACGCCAGAACAATTTCTAACAATTTCTGCACTAAAAAGTGAAGTTCTCAAAAAAAGTTGGTTACCAGAGGTTACCAACCGCCTTGTCCACCACCCCCCCCCCCCCAAGGTAACTAAACCAAAAGGGTACCTATATATCTTTAAAAAACCAAAAAAGATGCAACTTGAACATAGTTTTGTTAGCTGGGGCTTACCGCATAAAGAAACTCTGGTATGCATATTGTTTTTATGCATCCAGAGTCACTCTCGAGTGATTTGTGTCTAAAGTAAGTGAGTGCCCAAAGGGGGCGCAGGGGGCTTGGTTGGTTAGAGATGCGCGCACTCACTTACTTTAGACATGATTCCGAGCAAGACTCTTGATTAAAAATGCATAAAGAGACTCTTTTTGCCCAGCTCCAGTGACCAAGACGTGGTAGGATACTTGAATATAAGATATTTGCCTTGGGAGGCCAAGGCAGTTTATCAGTCTTTGGTAACCAACGTTTTTTGAAAACTTCACTTTTTAGTGCGGAAATTGTTAGGAAACAAATTTTTTATCATTTCTGGCGTATAAAAATTACTTAGGAAATATTTAAACCATATTTACAGTTCACCGAAATAGGGCCCCCCAAGTGCACAAGTACCAAGTGATGCTTTTTATGAGATTCAAACCTTCCAAAAAATTAACATGTGCCCTCGATCACATAGGCGAGTCGAGGTCGTGTTTTCTCAACCTTTTCGGTGATCAGGTGGAATTTTGGAATCATTTTTCACAAGTGACATTTCTATTTTTTTACAGAAGAAGCGGAAAATCTATTTTCAAATTTGAAAATTTGTATCTTAGTTATTTGAAAAAATGGCTTTTATAACAATTTCATATTGTCTAGTTGCAATGACAATTCTCGGCTACAATCAAGCAGGTGATTTTTTTGAATGACTTTAATAACAAAAGTGCGCAAAAATAAACAAAGCTGACGCTAGAAAAACGGCTTTTAACTTCAGTGCGTGCTTGTTCAAAATTTCACGCTGAAGATGATTGTTAAAAAAATTCGGAGAGAGGAAGGATTCGGACATGTAAAACAGTTCCTGATATTTCCGTTACAAACTTCTCAAAAAACTCTTCACCGTCCAGGAAATCTTAAGTTCTGACGCCGAATTCGTGCTCAGCGTAGTCAATTCACTTTAAAGGGCATACCAGCGCGTTACACGGTCAATTTCAAATTTGCAATAGGCGGGGACCAGCCATATTCAAACGAGAATTATTTTTAAATGCAAATTTGTTATTCTGTGAAGAGCAATAAGTATGTGAAGCACAGTGTTAGTTTGATAACATGGGTGGCCAGTGGTAATGTGCTGATGTAGTCCAAATGTGGTCGAGTTTGGTTCCAACACGGAGTATAGCTTCTTGTCTAGAATGACAAATTTGCATTTAAAAATAATTCTCGTTTGAAAATGGCTGGTCCCCGCCTTTTGCGAATTTGAAATTGCCCGTGTAACGCGCCGGTATGCCCCTTTAAAGGCAGTTTTTGAAATTGAAGTAGCCGTCAAATTCTAAATTCCGCTCAAGACGATAAACATTCAAATAAAGTCAACCCTCGATATAACGGCCTCCATCTCAAGTTCGTTCCTGCCCAGGGTCCGACACTTTTTTACCCGGATTTTGAATAGTTTCGCGAGTTGTCTTAGGCTAGTCCAGTACTAAATATCGTAAGGATTTTGATTTTGCAAATGGTTTTTCAAATAAAAATTTTTGTTGCCAAAAATATCTGCGGTAACATAACAGCCATCTAATTTCAAACTTATTCAAAATGATATCGAGTACCCGCGGGTCTTCTAGGCGAAATTATTTTTTATTTAAAAATGATCGGCAAAATCGAAATCCTCTCGATATTCAAGACTGGACTAGCCAAAGACAGCTCGCAAACAATTCAAAAATCAGGGCAAAAAAGGGTCGGACCCTAAATCTTACAAGTCCTTCAAGGTTTGATGAAATTACAAACATTAGAGTTACACAAGGCGCAGTATCCGAAGAAAACAGGCTAGAGATCCTAGCTGTGAGCCATTGAAAAGCTCGTATAATGTGCGACAAAACTATTACAAAAATAAGTAGTTTCAGGGTTAGCAGTAATAAATTCTTGATTTTTCAGTGTCATCATCGGTTCGATGTGACAGTGATTCTGTTCACGGAACTGTTGAATTTTATGTTAAAGATTATACAAGTCCTTCAAAATATAATGAAATTGTAAAAATTCAAGTTACACGAGGCACAGTATCCGAAGAAAACAGGCTAGAGATTCTGAGAGCTTTTATAAGATGGGCCAAGATCAGAGACGTAAAAAATTAGCTGTGATAAGTCAGCTTGAAAAACTGTCCGAAAAGGCTGGATTTATTAATGGAGAAAAGTATTTAGTTAAGTTTCTTAAAAACTTTAAAACAAATGATGAATTCTTGAATTAGACTGATAATAATAACTCTTTTTCGGTAAAGTCACATTCCATTTTGCGACATTTATTTCGCAATATTTCATTCATTTTACCTAACTTTTTTCAGAAATTTTGGAAAAAAATTCACCATCTGATAGCTAAGATTGCAGGCTATGAAATGGTCTTTTTCGAGCCGGTATGGAAAAAATTTTGGCCTATGGTCTGGCTTTTAGGTGAAAAGCTTGGTTCAGTGGTGGCGTCATTTATAAAAAGGTGTTTTTTGACCAAAAAGTCAGCACATAGGCCAACATTTATTCAAAACGCGGCTAAAAAAATACCATTTTGTTGCCTGCGATCTTAGCTTTTAAAGGAGGGAAAAAGCTACTTAGGTTTTAAAAAAGTGGCCTCCATGGCGCAGTGCGTAAGCGTTTGCGTTTTTCGGCCCACAATGGTGCTGCAGGTGGTGACAGGCTATTTATTTTGGCTTGTTTGACCAGTTCTAAGGATAATTTGGGTATCTGTTTCCGAATCTGGCGTCAAAAAGTCCAATCATCTCTAAAATTACTCAAACAAGCCAAAATAAATAGCATGTCACCACGACAGTAGCCCAAGTGCCTGCCCCCCCCCCCCCCCCCTCCAAAGAGTGTTTTCTCTAACCAGACTTTTTTCATCTGAGCCTAAGCGTAAGGCCTAAAGCCTAACCTAAGCCTAAGTACTGCTACGCATCGCAAAAAAGAAAACTTTAAAAAAATTTGGTACTTTTTATATTTTTTTGTAGCATTTTAAAATAAAATTTCTGACCTTTTGATAAAATATGCAAATAAAAGTAAATAAAATACGAAAAAGTGACAAATGAGAAACTCCATAAAAATCAGCTTGGGAACAAAGGCAAATTTTTGTAATCGAGTGGATGGCGTACAGTGTAGTTTAGCCAAAAATTAACAAACAAGTCTTTTAGAAAAACAATAAATATGTTTTTAGGAATTCCTAAAGTACATCACAATGGTGATCAATTTGAATCTGACAACGGAGGCATTTTAAAATATTCACACTACACAAGCAAACAACTAATAATATCTGCATTGAGCGGATCAGAAGAAATGCAAAAGGCTCTTTTAGGAGCTTTTATAGACTGGGCTGATAAAAACAACTATTCAACAATTTACGTGTACTTCCCAAGTCACACATTTGGAGATTTTAATTTTTCGAAACTTCCGGACAACGTCTATCGAAAAGTTTTGAAAAATATTTCCTGCGTTTGAAGAAATTATTTGAAAAAATGACATTGAAAAATTTCGGGATTTCAAAATGAACTAAATTTCTCACATATGAATGCCTTTAGTTCTAAGAATGGATGATAGTAGAACATAGACCAACTTTTCGTCTGTCAATTTTATGCCAATGTCTTATTGTTCAACATTTATCGCTCATGTGTCACCAAGTCCACGTCGTGGCTCATCTTTCGTGGTTTAAATCTTCATATTTTAATCAGGCTGCATGTATTTTATGTGTCACTGCTTTTTACTCAAATCTTTTATTTATCTCTTCCGTATCCACACAATAAATCAATCAAACTTTATATTATACCTCACAACAAGAAGCAAAACGAAACAAAGTTGGTATGGCCACAGAAAAAAACGTTTTTTTTTAAATGCTTCAACGCTAAGCAAAACCAAAAATTTTATAAATTTTTTCCATAAAATGAATTTTTCACGCAAAAAAGCAAAATATTTAGAGAAATCAACACTTTGGCTCTAGATGTGTTCGAGGGTATACTCAAAAATATATGCCTTGGTCCCTCCTGTTGTTCTTTTGGTAAAAAAACTTTGAAAGAGTGCTTGGTCCCCCTGTTGTTTTAACTTAAGATATTTTTCAGACATAGGCAAGAAAAGGCCAGCTTATGTTAGGACAGACTCAAACATGCTTTTCAGAGCTCAAAAAGTAAGAAAACATGTTTGAGTTTGTCCTAAAATAAGTTGGCCTACTCTTGCCTAAGCCTATATTTTTTGTAGACAATTCACACCCAAAAATTTTTTTTGTTTAACAATGATCAAAAGTGTTTATAAATAATTTTTTGAGACTGGAAGGAAAACACTTTCACAAAAAAGTCAACAGGGGGAAGGCAAAGGAATATTTTATTGGGTAAAAACAAAACAAAAAAATAGACTCCTTGGAATCTCAACTTACACGTATAAAAAGGTTTGCAAATGAAGTGCTTCTAACTGGCATAAAAAGGTTACGGGACAAACTTTGAGCTAATTGTTCGGAACAGTATTTATATCCATATTAACATCCAATACACTATGACGTAGCAATCTTTTTCTATTAGATAGATGGTTTGCTTTTTACTCTACTCAATGAAATGACTTTAATTATCGGCAATACACTTGCGCAGTCGTTTTGGAAAGTCATCGATAGCATTCTGGATGGCCTTATGATCATTGCAGTAATAAATTTTGTTTGCAAAAAATTGGATGTTTTTTCTGTGGTGGCTATATCTTCGCCCACTTCTTGCTCTGTCGTCGTTGCCGTGAGTCTCATTGAACTGTTTGATGGCACTTGAGACAGTCTGCCCTGGGACACCCAAGAAGGTCACCATTTCTGGTTGTTTGTGGCTTTGCTGGAACAGGTGAATAATAGCAGGTCGTAAATCTTTCGACATGCTGAAAACAAGCTAGATTATGCTCATCAACATAAATGGATTATGAAAAAAGCAGCAGTTGAAAACAAAAAAATAAGAAGTGAACAGAAATGATTATTCACTCACTTTCTTCTTTGCTTTGCCTTTCATCATAACCTCTGACACAAAAAAAGCAAAGCCTATCTCTGATAGAGAAAAAAAGCTATGTAATAGTGTATTTGAATGTTAATTTAGAAATAAATATTGTTCCAAACAATCAGCTCAAAGTTTGCCCCAGAAGTTTTTTCACACCAGTTATGAGTCTTCGAAAGGAGTTCATAGCTCACGGCTCATGCCTCGCAAAATACATGATCGTGAATTATATCTTATGAATCAGATTTCATGCATTAAGTTCCATATCTCTTAGCTCATATTATATACCGGCCTTATCCCTTAATAGGTAGAGAATTTTTAGCTTAGTCCCCCGGCTATGTTGTTGTTTTTTTCTTAATTTTTGCACAAAATTTAGCGAAATCGATTCAAAATCGATGACTTCTTTCATTTTAACACACTGTTTACGGAGAAATTTTGCTTTTTCTGAATAATGTATTTCTAACATTTACGTGAAAAAAAGTATTGTGCAAAAATTCAGAAAAAAGCAACAGGGAGGACCAAGCTCAGAAATTGGTACCTATTGAGGATATGGCCCATGTACCTTATGTATCGCTGCTTGTGTGTCATAGTTTTGGTCGCACTATAGAATCCCCCCCTTGGGGTTGGGTGGAGAATATAATTTCATTTGATTCTGAGAGAAATTTTTTCTCGAACCACAGGGGGGTATCATGGTTTTTAGTCAAAATTTCGACCCTACTTGGATATACCCGCCCCCAAATCAACTTTTTTAAAGTGTTTCCAAACACCCTATATCGACCTGAAATGGCCTCAGGAGTTCAAAAAAGGCATTATTTTTGAGTTCTGGTCAATAAAAAATTGAGTTTTGGACACTTTTAGATTTTGACTTTTTACCTGTTTTATCATGTTTTGGTCATTGGAGCTGGGCAAAAATAGTCTCTAAACGCATTTTTGATCAAGAGTTTTGCTCAGAATTATGTCTAAGGTAAGTGAGTGCGCGCATCTCTAACCTACCAAGCCCCCTGCGCCACCGAAGGGGTCAAGGGGGCTTGGTTGGAATAAGAGCTGTATTGGGAGGGTAAGGGGATAAAAGGGGGCTACTTTCATGGCAGAACGTTAGAAATTTAAATGTTGTATTCTTCGACTGCCTCACCATGTTTTTCAACTGGGCCGTGGCGAAAAGAGACTCTATATGCATTTTATGGTCAAGAGTACTTCTCGGAATCATGTCTAAACTCTCAAGCCCCCTGCGACCCTTTCGGGGCTTAGGGGCTTGGAGTTGAGATGCGCACACCCACATACCTTGGACATAAATTACTCGAAAGTGACTCTGGATGCATGAAAAAGCATGCATACCGTATAACCTCTAATAGACGGGCATGCCCTTCTATTTTTCAACCCCTAAAAAATCGAAAAAAAATATTTTGATTTTGAGATTTTTGGGTACTCAAAAAATCTAAAAAGCGGAATCAACTAAGATCGAGCCCTCTCTAGACCCAATACCAATATTTCAAAGATGTGGACTCCAATATATTGCCCAATACCAATATTTTTTCCAAAGTCTATTTTTTCACCAAAATATTGAAAAAAGTCCCTAATTCAGTCTAATCTCGATTAGTAACACACTGGAACTGATTTTTTGGCATGAAGAAACGAAAATTGATCTATTTCGGTTTTTATTAGGTTATTAGTTGAAATGTGCTCGGAAATCGAATAATCGAGCAATTTCAAAACTCAAGTTTGTACGAATTAAATTTCGGATTTCCCCATGGGGACTTAATACAGTAATAAGGTAATTAACATTAGGCGAACTGATTTTTGGACGAAAAATTAATGTCATTGCACCAGCTGTCGAATGTGGGAGAAATCATTTAAAATAAATCTTGTTATGGTGTTGCACAACTGTGGAAAAGAAAACTCGATTTTGTTAAAAAATCACTTCTGGGTCAGAACTTCTGACATTAGTTGTTTTTAATCACCAAAAAGTTTTGAGTATAGGAAAGCATTTTCGTTAAAGGGGTGTGTACTTCAGGTCCGGAATATTCAAAAATTTGTCTTGAGCGGAAGCCGGTAAAAACATATTTCTTATGAAATTTATCTCTGTACGAGAATACTGCTCCAGCATCGACCCTTCTAGACAGAGCTCCGTGTTCCCTATTTCTCTCAATCCTGGTAGAATATGCTTTAGCAAAAACTGGCCCTAGAGTTGCAAGTGCAATTCTCAAATCATCAAGCGTCCATCTTTACCTATCTGGATTATGTTCTTGATTCGAGCGTGGTTTCCACACTGGATATCATATAATGTGCGGTTAGCAGGCAGAGACTTCTTGGCAGCGACAAGATCTGACTGTTTACCAGTCCAGCTGCAAAACTATTATTATTGTTTACGCAACAAGTGCGCGACGAAAGCAAATACATATTTCTTTAAAATAATTACAATACAAAATCATTTAGATCACATTCTTTGAGTTTTTTCCTGAAAAGCGTTATTTTAGAGGAAGCAACAATTTCAGCTGGAAGAGCATAATAAATTTTAAGTGTCCGAACAAAGAAAGAGTGGAATCGGAAATCTGATTTGGAAAAGGGTACAATAGCTTTATGTCTTCGAAGTTATAGGATGACTGAAGAGACGGGATATTTAGATTAATATCGATTTTTTCAATAATATTTTGTGATAGAAAACAAGGTCAGCTTTGAGTCGTCTTTTTTTGAAGAGTTTCCATTTGAATAATTTTAAGAGCTTTTCATAATGAGGTTTGTCAGGATATTTATTCCTAAGTGATCTGAAGTATATTTGATTAAGGGCAATTTTCTGGATCCGCTCTATTTTCTTAATATCTTTTTTAAATAAGGATATACACCACAGAAGAAGTTTCAATTATGGGTCTTACATATGTCATGTATAATTGTACTAGGAACTTGTAATCAGTCGAGCGAACAGCCTTAAAAAGAGTGAATAGCGAGAATAAGTAGATTTTCATAGGTTTTCTAAGTGGGCATTCCATTTTAAGTATGGGGTGAGAACTATGCCCAAATCCTTAATTGAATTTTTAACAGAAGCTATTTGATTGGCATTCAGATAATATATATGGTGAGGGTTCTTTTTGCCAAGGTGTAAAACTTGGCATTTTTCAGGGGAGATTTTTAGCTCATTTTCACAACACCATTCGAAAAATTCTTGTATGAAAACTTGCAGGTTTTTGGGATAAGTCTCTCTGTCAAAGCTAACATAAGCTTTCAAATCGTCGCATATAACTTTAGCTGTACTCCTGAGACTTGACAAGACGATGAGAACTCAGAAAAATAGAAAATAAAAGAAGAGGCCAATACAGATCCTTGAAGAACACCACTTGTTTGGAGGGTTGGTTGAAAAAACGAATCTTGAATTTTTACCATAAAGTACCTTGAAACAAGAAAATTTCTGATCCATTTCAATAATGCTCCATTTACACCAGCTTTTTGCAATTTTCTGAGAAGAATAGAGTGTGAGATCGTGTCAAAGGCTTTTGAAATGTCAAAATAACGAACGTCAGTACACTTATTTTCTTCTATTGATTTCGACCAGTCATATTGTCACTTCGGATGGGAAGTTTCTTCATTCAAGTTTCTTCATTTCTTCATTCTAATACCACCGCGCACATAAAAAATGTCGCTTCTGGTTGTAAGAAGTTCCAAAATTTAAAGCCTCTGAAGCCATGCTGCAGTTGTTTTATTTGCCTTACAAATTTTGAAAATAATTGATGTAGTGATTCGGAAAATTGTGAGACTCTTGATATTTGTTGATGAAGATGGATTGAAGAAGAAAAACAAATTTGTTTGCATTGGTTTTCCGCTCGAGATAACTTTTAAATATTCCGGACTAAAGTACACGTCCCTTTTAAGTTTTTTCTTCGAAAAATGACAATTTAAGTGAATCAATGAAATAATAATAAATAAAATTTTTTTTAATGTCATCCATTAGGCCAAAAAAATGAGAAAATATGAGTGAAAATTCGAAATTTCCATTGGAAAAATTTCATTATTTAGCACCAAATATTTTGCCAAACCCAATACCAATATTTTCGATAGTCACCAACCAATATCCCAATACCAATATTAACGCCTTTATTTGACCCAATACCCCAATATCCCAATATTAATATATTGTTTGTTCCCATCTCTACTAAAAACCCATGATAACCTCCACCCCCCCCGTGGTTCGAAAAATTTTTTAGAATCAAAAAAACAGCCGCTTTCTGATGAAATCGGGGTCGAGAAACACGAATATGAAGTTATCTTCTCCATCTGACTATTCTGCGTGGAGGATTTTATACTTGAGCCAAAGTTTTCAGTTTCAAGCTCTTTAGCGGACCACAGGAAACAAAATTTCACTTTTATGAAACTCGCAACAGAGAAGACGCTTTCATGAAACGCACCACGGGACACAAACTCAAGTTTTTTTTGACTAGAGAAACCTAAAATCTTGACACCCGATTAGCGTTCAGCATGCCCGATTTGCATAGAAAACTGCCTTTTAGTCCTTAAAACTTGCCGTCGAATTCCGCGCAAGACAACAGTATTCAAATCTCATATATTTTGAGATTTAAATATTTATTATCTTGAGTGGAATTTAAAATAGGTGTTGAAAATCCAGGTTTCTTTAGTGAAATGAATGAATTTTTAATTTTTTTTGAAAGCCTTGCTAATCACTCTAAAAGCCTATTTTTTCTACCTTAAAGCACTTTCTGGTGCAGTTTTTCTTGGTCTGTCGAATGATATATGGAGAAATGGAAAACTAAAAAAAAATACATACCGTATTTTCACTTATTCCGCACACGGGGGTGTAATTTTTCAACCTTTTGAAAATCTGAAAAAAATGGAGTCGATCTCAAGATTGGCGAGGAAATTCCAAAATCGAAAAAGCGGTATCGCTAGAGCTTGTGAGGGCTAAGAAGAAAATTTCTGAAAAAATCACTCTGGTGTGAGATATAGAGCCTCAAAGTAGAGACGGAGTGGAATTACAGAAAATACGGTAATTGAAACTTGAACAAAACACTGGTTCTTTAAAAAAATTAAGATCTTATCATAGGTATATAAGATAAGATATCATGCTTATCATGCTTATATGCTTATAAATCAACTTATATTTTCATATTTGCAACTAAATGATGGCACAGCAGAATAAAAAAATTGTTGCGAATTATTTGAATAAAGACAATAGGGATTGTTTGCAATCTGTCGATATTCTGGTGTGTTTACAAATCCTGTCGATATGGGAACTTGTCTTGATGTGCCCGAAAAAACATCCAAATTACCAGTTCTCACTGTGGAACCAAAGAGAGAAGGAGCACCATCAAATGTGTTAGTTGCAGGCTTTGGTGGCATTGCAAAAGACGGAGAAGCGTAGATTGGATTTATTATGTTTTTTGTGCGTGCGTCAGCTGTAAATTTGTTGTTTTTAGTAAAAGTGATTTCGTTCGGTTTTCGGTCCCTGTTTTAGCTTGTGTTGAGGTGAAGCAGCATACGCAGGGACATATTTTTTTACTCCAAAAAACGTATTGAAAAAATATCTAAAAAAGCGTACTTTTTTGTTTGTCTCTCCCATGCTGATCAAAAAAAACTCAAAATTATATTTAGTCATTTTCTAAAAAAAATTTCATATATTTTTGTTGATGTTATTAATTTTTTTGAAAAAGTTCTAACGCTAAAATTCGCACAAAATCCAGGCTAAAGTCTATTTCGAGGACAAAAAAATTCTTGAGAGCTACTTTTATTAAAAGGTTTATGCTGTATTAACAGTTTGGATGTTGCACTTGAGGGTACTGGAGGGATGTTTGACATAGATTTGCAAAAACTAGTCGAGCACAGCGTTGCTTGAGCATGCCAGATCGGACGATTACGCCGAATTCCAATGAGCTATAACTTACTATAGCCTTGACTCGATGCGCCTTCTCTAGAACATAAATTTAAATCCAAAATGCAAATAAAAAAACAATTCGAAAAAATATTTTCCGTATTTTTGGCTGTCCACGCCAATTCAAAAACACGGAATTGCCATTGTCATCAAGGGCGATGGTCCTTTGAACATGAAATTGGCGAGCCACACCCACACATGCAAAATACTATAGACATATATTAAAATTTAATTACAATAACTACTCGAAAAGTAATCCGTAAAGATTATCGACAAAATTAGTTTAGTCCCACGCGACTTCAAATTCAGCCAATTGCTGTGCTTATTAAATTACATGGTCCTTCAAGCTCCAAAATCCGGTAAATTCGAATTAATCAAGCATTGAAATTTGTAATTTTGCGATTAACTTACGATAAGTTAATGACGTGAATGTGATAGCAGAACTGCTTAAATTGCTAGATTTTAGCGTGGAAGACAAATATTTCCTATTGGCTGTCTTTTTACTATATCCAGATTGTTGTGAGGTTCAGTTGAACAATGATCCAAAGCCAGTCTATTAAAGTCAAATTTGTAAACGTAGCGTTTACCATGCACTATAAAATATGATTTAAAAAATTCGAAAATAGCATAGCTAGAACTATTAAACACAGATTGCCTTTTGACATTATATTTTTGTCATAGTAGTAGCTGAAATTTTTTCTCTTTAATGAATCTAATTGTGTAAATTGCATTAATTACCGCAAAGCTCTGCTGAGTTTGTCTAAACATGTAATATAAAAAAATTTCGTCGATGCGCGGTCCTTCACCCCCCCCCCCCCCCAAACCGCTACTCAATTAAACCGGCCCCTCCCCCAATAAGTTTTATGTTAGTAATTAGGCTTAGCCCTTAGGCTTTAGGCTTAGACTTTCGGCCTTAGGCTGAGGGGGAATCAATACTAAGTTAAGCATTTTGCAAAAAAAAATATGGTTTAGGTACCCCTGAAAAATATTTGGGGGAGGGGGAAGTTAAAACCAAGTAGCTTTTTTTAGAAAGGGTGGAGGGTAAGAATGAAAAGCCTTAAAATTTCAGTTCACAATAGGCAAAACAAACCGTAGTTCATATTCGGTTTGCTAAATAATTTCAAGTATTTTAAGTGTTTAGAGGAAATGACGGGGGTCCAATAAGTTCCCGGACAAACTTTAAGGCCGCTGTTAGTCATTGAAGGGATTGGGGATTGCAAAATTTCAAAAGACAGTTTTGTTGCACATTTCATCTTATTTCAAATGTCATATCCCGTTTTTTGTGTTGAGAACATAGTGATCGCGCCGTCCTTCGCCGTCCTAACTTTTTCAATCGCCGTCCTGCGTTTTAACCATATTTTTCATTATGGACAGCTTTTTTTTATTTTACAACATATAATCAGTTTTTATTTTTATACTTAATTTCCGGGCGACCGTCCATGTTTTCTTTCATTTTCATTTAACAAAATAGAGCCGTCCTGATTTTACACAAAAAATTTCAAAAAAGTCGGTTAAATTAGGACGGCGAAGGACGGCGCGGTCACTATGGTTGAGAAGTAGCTAACAAACCACAGCAATAAACGATATGACAAAAATAAATTTCACGGAAATAATTTTGAGAAATTGACAAGCATTTTTATCACTTTAACTTGTGAAAAGTCTTATTCAGTGAGAAACACTTTATCAAACTCCTAGCATTATATTGTAGCGCAACTCAAAAGCTACAGATTCTATTTAACATGATAATTTCCGAAAATCCTTCTATTCAAATAGAAACTTCTAGGAGAAATGAATTTCTTGAAAAAATTAACAGAATCAAAAAATTTGAAAAAAACTCGGATTTTCTTGGGTTTTTCAAGACATTTTTTTGGAAAAAGACATATTTCAGTAGTCAAATTTTTTTATGAGTTGCTCTCGAGTTGCGCTACAATATTAAGCTGAGAATTTGATCAAGTTTCTATCACTGGGCTTTTCGCAAGTTAAAGTGATAAAAATGCTTGTCAATTTTTCAAAACTCTCTTACCAAAATTATTTTTTTGTCCTATCGTTTATTATTGTTTATAGTTGTTTATCGTTTATAGTCTGTTAGCTCTTCTCAACACAAAGAAAAACGTAATATAGCATTTGAAAAAGGAGGAAAAGCGCAACAATACTGTATTTTCGACATTTCGTAATCCCACAACTTTGATGGCTAACAGAGGCTTTAAAGTTTGTCTGAGAACTTATTTAAAACCCGTTAAATGATAAATTATTGACACCTTTTTCTGTCACCCCATCGCTTTGCAACCTGAAAATTTCGTGGTTTGAATAAAATGTCAGCATAGGTTTGCCATCTACCTCATCAGGGTTGACAAGCTTGAATTCTCCTTGAACACCTTCCCTGAAAAATTTATCATAAAAGTTATTTAATTTTATCATCAAAAATGTTATTAACGGAAAAACCGCTGGAACCTGAGACCTCCAGTCATTTCGCTTTGGAAAACAGAGAGGATATATCTTTTGTTTATATAATATAATATTTATTTCATTTTATTTAATTAATTTTATTTTAAATATTAATAATATTTGAAAAACTTTTTCAATAATAACAATTGTAAATATCCTACCATTTGATGCATTTGGAAAATGGATCAGAAAGAAGCTCCAAAAGAAATTGCCACAATTGAATTTGACCGCCAGCTAATAAAAATATTTAAAATAATATTATTTTTCACGCAAAACTACCTTGAGGTGTTAGCGTTAAAGAAGATGGACATTTTGCTTAAATAAACATACATTTTCCATATAGCAAGGGCCAGGAAGCGCAAGTTAACTTCCTTTTAACTTTCCGGTTTTTTTTGCTTTTAAAAACGTGTTTCCTGTCTTTCAACTCATACAACTTTGAAATTAAAAAAATTATAAAAAATGTTTTGCCATGAAATTATAAAAAGGATAAAATATTAGCTTACTGTCAAATGTATTGTTCATAAATTTGGTTGTTTGGTCAAATACTGTAGGAGGGCAAAAAAATGACAAATACTTCTTTTTAAAATAACAAGATTATAATCGAAATATTCTAAGCTCAATGAAAAGTGTGTAAGATGAAAACTTTAAAGCCTGAGTCTAAGTGATGCAGGTATTATTGCATTTCCTGTTATCTAGCAATCCATTAGCTAAGAGCTTGGGCTTAAGGCTTTTATCAAGTAGTATTTTTCATTTAGAATTAATGGATCAAAAAGATTACTGTAAAACAACTAATGAGTAGAAGAAATTTGATATTGTGTCTGATAAAGTGTTATGATTCTCATTCAGCAGGAAGATTAAAAAATTTATGAAGAAAAATTGGCAGCTCTTTGCAATGTGCATGGGTTGTATTGGGTGTGGAGGCACCTGCTGCACTATTGTGTTCAAATAAATTAGTATCAATAACTGAATTGATGACAGTACAATTTGCTATAAACCATCCTTAGAAGATGGATCATAGTGTGGGCTTAGATTAGGGCAGCAAAATTTAGGACGGGGTCAAACATTCTGATTAACTTTTGCGTATGGTAATACAGTTAACTGTCAATTTAATGTCCGTTCCCATCTAGAATCTAACTATAACACCCTTTCGATCCGATTTTCAAGTCTTTTGACAGTTCTGATTGATCAGTATAGTCGAAAATATTGCAAGGAATCCAATTTTGCTGGTCAGAAGCTGGTCGAGGGAAAACTATAGTATCGCCATTTAGACTATTAATACTGGATTTAACGCTAAAATTATTTTATTGGAAAACTTCAATTGACATACAAATTTTTGGGATCTAAATCGCAAGTTGCCAGCTTAAATAGAAAAACTATAGTGCTCCCTCATAAACAACAGAAACTTATAAATTTGGTTGAGCCAGTCTTGGAATAATGCGGGGAACAGCAATACAATCGCAAATATTGATCACAACTGTATTACAGTTCTGAGCTATTTTACAATTACACAATTGCAGTACAATTACTGAGCATTATTTACATCACTGAGTTGAACACTGGCAACGAACACAAAGCAAAAACCACGTGATTAATATGGTAAACAAGGTATGGAGAGCTAAAAAATTTGGTTTGAAAAGAAATTTCACTTAAAGTTGCATCTTTAATAAACAAAACTTCACATGTGTCACTATATCAAGGGTATTTTTTTTGTTGGAACGGGCCTGGGGTGTCACTATAGCGGGGTGTCACTGTAGCGAGGGTCTAGTCTAAAGCATTTTAGACAAAACCAACCAAATCGTCGGCAAGGTGTCACTGAAGCGAGGGTGTTCGTATAGCGAAGTGTCACTATAGCGTAGGTTGACTGTGTGTAAAATAATTGAAAAAAGGATGGTCAAAACAAAGCCGGTGGCAGGGATAAGCTATCCTGTAATGTGTAACAGTCATCTGTATACCGTTTTTGATCCCCCAAAAATCTTAAAATTATGAATCGAAAATTGCCTTTATTTTAAAATCTTGGTTAAAAAATAAGCACAAATGGGTTTACCAGAGAATGGGTTCACCTTAAAAGTTCATCGGCAACTACTCTTTACCTGAACAAAATGTGAAAAGTTACGTTAGTAGCAAATAACCCGTCCCCACCCATAAATGTTTATTAACAAAATACTATTCAAAAGTAGAAGACTCTAGAAAAAGTGCATAATACATTTTTTAGTCACGGCTAATAAACGCTGATGTATTCTAACCCTGAAACAAAGGTAAAAAAACTTTTATAAGAAAAAGTTTATGGGGGTTCGTATTTGCTGCCAATGTCTAAAAAGGTTGTTTTTAAAGAAAGAAGAACATAATAAGCACATTTTTATTAACAAAAGAGACATTATAAATTAATATAATTAAAATGGCTAGCGAAATCTAATGTGGCACGCTTCAAGAGGTTTACATTTTTGACAAAATAAATTTTTTTTTCTTACATAGTTTCTTAACCCATTAACCCTCAATCCTGCATTTGAAGAGCTTGTTTTATGCGCTGCAGACACAAATTAGCACCATCTCTACACTCTGTTGACATTAGAGCAAAGTTTAGAAAGCCGTGCGGCAAACTGTCAAGCAAATCTAAATTTATCTGAAATACATAATATCTAAATACTATTGTCTGAAGTACCTATACTTTCTACCCTGCCTCCAGCGTCTCGCATCTTTTTGCAAACATAATTGTGTCATCCAGCAAGGGGTCCAAATGACATGCCTGTAAATTATTGATACCTTTGGGTTAATTAATTTGAATAAGTTGTCACACGATTCCCGTTTTTCGAAAATTTCAATGTGTTTTTCTTGTTAAACTACAAAAACTATTTTCAATGGTTTAATTAATTTAAAAGTAATTAATTGTTCGTTTATTAACCTTCAAAGGGACATACTCGTCACCGATGAGAATGTTTCGAAAGGCGGGTACCAGCGAAATTCAAACGAGAATTAAATTTTTTTATTTATATAAAAGTCGAGGAAAAGTAGTGCTTCCAATCGAAATTGAACCGACGACCGACCGACTTTCAAAGTACTTAAAATACATTTTATCAAAATAGTATTTCAATGATATCTGACGATATTCTAGTCAATTTTAGCTAATTATTTGACAGTTAACTTTGCTTAACTGTTTAATTTTTTAGCAACCTATTTTTCACTCGATACTAGTTAACTATATCACAGTCCAGTTCTAATGCGATAAAAGTCCCTCAAAAACTTGAAACAATTTAAAATAAACTTGTTATGTAAGTTTATTTTAATGTTATCTAATAAAAAAATCATCACATATTATTATTTTTTAATCGTTAACAACTATGACTATATTACAGTTAAATATAAAATGTTGGTTGACTATAAAAAGATTGTCATTAAAATCAAAACTTGACTATATTACAGTCAAACATAAATTATTGCTCGACTATGAGACAGTTAACATCAAAGTCGAAATTTGAGTATATTACAGTTAATCATAGAATATCGCTTGACTGTAAGACAGTTGAGATTGAAATCAAGATTTGACTATATTAGTAGTCTAGATTCAGATTTTAACTCAATACCCTGATTTTTAGTCTTTTCAGGGGTAATATCACTATCAAACGGAGGAGGGCGATACTCGAAAAAAAATTAAACAATAAAATTTACTGACCCTAATGGCGAATACCGTATTCACTCTATTAACTCCCCACCCTCTAATAAGTCCCCACCCTACGTATCCCATATCTCAGCCTAAAGCAAACATTTTGCAAATCTTTTTTTTGCGTTTTCTTAGTTACCACGAGCTCTATTGATCCCACTTCTTAGATTTCGGTTAAGCACTCGAAATTCTCAAAATCGACTTCAATTTTTTCCGACTTTTTAGGGTTGAAAAATAATTACCCATGGGTAATTATTAGAGGTTATACGGCATTACAGTGAAAGCTGCAAAATTGCTTGACTATGAAACAGCCTACATTAAAATGAAATTTTACTACTCTAAAATCAAACATAAAATTTTGGTTGTCTTTTTACAAAATGCCACTATACCAAAAGCCAAACTCACACAAGTGACCCACAATTTAGTGACAATAAGAAAATCTTGATATTTGTTTTTTTTCGGCTAGCACCTTGATTTTATTCAAAAAAGAGCCGATTTTCAAAATTTTCAATTTGAGGGCAAAAGCCAAATTCTAAATTCCGTAACTTACGGTTTTTTTTCTGGGGCCCGAAAGTGAAGATCGAATTAGTCTTGGAGCCAAATATACCTTATCTTAGTGGTAAGGCTGACACATCATATAAATTTGTTTGCAAAATTCTTTGTGCTATGCCAAAGCCAAAGTTAACTTTAAGTTAATTTTTTGTGTTAAACTATAACCGAGTCTTATTTCAATTAAAATAAATACCACTAATCTAATTGGCGGCAGCTTTTTAAGCAATTCATCTGGAGCATAGAGAGGGGACATTAAATAATCTCTAGGCAGTTTTAGTTTCAGCAGTTCAGTCAAATGAGATTCATGCTGTTCAGCTTCCTAAAAATATTTTCTTCTGCAAACTAAATAAAGGTATAAAAAACTGACTTCTATTTGCATTTGAGCATTCTGTTGCGCTGACAAGGTAACTGCTCGGGTCAGCTTTTGCTTGTCAGCATGACCCACAGGAGTTTTGGAAGTATCGTCAAACCACTCACTTAAATTGTCAAAAGCATGCCCAGCTGCTAGAGCGGCCGTGTAGGCTAGACTTTGACTTAGAGATCTGCCTTTGTTACGCTTAAACGAGTAATTTAAAGGACCATGAAACTTGATAAGCACAGCAATTTGCGGAATTCGAATTCGCGCGGGACCACCCTAATTTTGTCCATAATGTTTTTGAAACAATTTTTTGTGTGCATTGAAAATTTGCAAACCATTTGTAAGTAAATTTTTAACACTGACCGATATAAGTTGTTATGGTGCAGCGTAAGTAGTATAAGTCGTCCGACCTGGCAATGTCGAGCAAGGTTGGGCTCGACTAGTAAACGGTTCTATATTTTGAAAATTTTTTACATACAAACAAAAAAACAATTCCAAAACATTATTGACATAATTAGGGAGTCAAAATTTCCGAATTGCTGTGCTTATCAAGTTTCATGGTCCTTTAATAAATGAAATTTTTTATTTGTTACCGAAAGTTTCCTTTTGTTATTTTGAACAGGCTGCTCACTCGCAGTTTGGTTTGAAGATGAGGAATACAAAGAAAAAATGCTTGACATTCCATCTGTGGTGATAGATTTGCGGAAGGAACGGCGTTCAGGCACTGCTGCACTCTCAAGAACAGTAATCTCTTGCTCTTCTTCCATAGGCTCATTTTCATTTACGAGAACATTTCCTGTCGTCCGGTAAACGGCTCTGCAAAAAACACAATATTTGTGACAATTCTCTCTCGAAAATGGGAGATTTCTGAATTTTATCGCGAGATTATCGAGTAATCAATCAAGAGTGAAATCGGTAGAGCTCGTGGGAGCTAAAAAAGCAGCCTAAAAAAGCTCTGAGATACAGACCCTCAAAGTCGAGGTGGGTCTATAATCAGAAAAAGGTCTCTAATTAGAGAGAATACAGTATGCAAAATTTGGTTTATAAGTTATAAGCATTTTGATTTTGACTTGTTTTTGTAAGATATCTCTCGGGTATGTTATCCTCCTTTTTAACCCCCCCCCCCCCCCCCCTGCGTACGCCCCTGGCTTGCATGATAGACGTTTCCAAAGTATTGGGTAAAAACAGAATGCCACAATAATTTTTTTAATTTAGGGAGCAGGGTGGACGTCTTCTTGGAGGAAATTGTAACTATTGTATTATAACTATTGGGTGCTAAATGTTACGGTTACCTAATATTTTCAATGTTTCTTGGTATTGATACTTTTCAGCTTTTGTTAGTGAATGCGTGTTTGTTCATGTCGTTTCAAGTGCTTCAAAATCATACCTCTTGGTTATAGGATGCATTTGCAAATAATCGATCAAGTTTTCATCAAAATTGATAGAAGATAAGCAAATATGGCATGGATTTCCATCCAAATTGTTGATTTTGACAGTTTGAGTTTCGCTTCTCGTGCCTGTTTCATCTTCTTCCAGATCATCTGCGTCTGCATCATTGTTAGCAGCTTGCTGAGCTCCATTTTTTGAAGAAGCTTTATTATAGATGCCTTGAAAAATTAATTAATTACAAAAAATCAATAAAAGCCTACTTTCATTAGAAGAAGCTCGATTTAAATCCGAAGTCTCTGTTTCTTGACTGGATTCTTTAATTACAGAACCTTTTTGGTTATCAGGTAGATTTAGGCAGGAATTAGCTTTGTTTTGGGATAGATTAATTAGAGACACGATAGATTGGGAGTCTTGCTAAAAAAGTTATGTCAAATACTGCATTTAATCCAAAGTTTTGACTCTCTGCAATGGCTATAACGGTAACGCTGAAACTAACGCTGAAATCCAAGAAATGGTCCCTCTGAGCTTTTTGCACTTGATCCACATATTCTACCAGTGACTTGTGTTTTGTGGGACTTCTGTCTTTTTCATTAAAATAGCAGTTTTTATCTAGCTCTTCGTTGGAATAAGAGCCAGTATAAGCTGTAAAACGAGATATCTAAGCTATTTCAGAAAATAAATATTTAAAAAGGTATTACCTGCTGCGCATCTTATCACAACGCCCATGTGCAATAGAGGGTCCATAAAGCTAAGAATGCGAGAAGGAGATGGCAAATACTAAATATTTATAACTAAAATAAAAAAATCGTGTAAAAAGCATACTTGAAAAAGAAACGGCGTATAGATAGGCACAATTCCATCTGGCAGTCTTTTGACATTAAGCTCTACTAAGCGCAAATTTACAGACATAATAAGGTTGCCACCCGCTGAGTCACCCACCATACATACTCTTTCGCCAGTCCAGCCTGGAACTTTTTTTCAGATTGGTCTGTGGCGAAGCTTGCTCTTTTTATAATTTACTTTAACAATACGCTGCTGTTTTACCACTGCGCCATTGATACTATTAATGAATGACAGACTTTTTTTCATTATTTATCAAAAGATCGTACTCAACAAAGTGGCATTACAAAACAATTTTTTTGATTTGACCCGGTACCCGCCTTTCAAAATATTCCCAAGAGCGGCGAGCATGCCCTTTTAATAAGGTTTCATTGAATTCCAAATCAAATGATTTCGAAAATAAAACTTTTAATTCAGTTTTTAACTTAATTGATGTCATTGAACATCACTGTACTTCAAATAGTTTTTAACGCAAACCTAGTTTTTCCGGGTTGTTCAGTATGTATGCGTAAGCATATAAAACTTCTTCTGTGGCTCTAGGAAACGGATTTTCTGGAGCGAGGGAATAGTCAATAGATACTATAGGACAATTGAGAGATTTAGCCCAGGCACGAAGATAGGTCTAAATAATAATTTGTATATTTCTTGGTCAATTTTTTAAAAATTTGGGACTAAAGGAGGGTAGTCACAGAAAAACGGGATAAGATCTGTATTTTTATATACCTCGTGTGATTTTGAAGTAGTAGCCACGTATCCACCACCGTGGCAATGAATCAAAAGGTAGGGTGATGCAGGTAATTTGTTGGCTGCATTTGACGGGCTCTTAAAACATCTTCCGATTTAATATATTCGGTCGCTAAAAGACTTACCAATCCCACTCTATGACAAACAGAAAGCACTTTTATTTGTACAGGTCGGACACCCGTGTGAGCCGTAGGCTCAGGAATCGACACCAAACTACCATATACAGCTTCGATTTGCATGGGACCACTTGGTATGATATCACGAGTCTCGCAAAGAGCCATGGTTGCGCAGAATAATTTGCTAGATGAGAATTCGGAGAGGTTCCAAAAGCCACGGCAAAACTCGATATCTGCCTCTCGGGTCACCTAGATAAGTAAAAGTGCTGACGTTCAAAAAAAATTAGTAAAACCTTAATAATTCTGACAGCTCGTTGCTCTGGATTCAAAAGCATTTTTCCAGAATTTATCAATGATCCAATGGCAGCAGAGCGTGACTCCCAAGTCAGACTATAAGTGGCCAAAATTATGCCGATGATCCGAAAAACGCGAGTGACAGAAGGAATAAACTTAATAACCATCATAAAAGAATTATTTGGCCATATTCAAGATAAAATACTTGAAATCCAAGTAGACGACCATAAAAACAAGAAGCATCAAGACTTTCTATTCCCTTCAAAACATTGTTGAATTGCCCATACTCACAGTTTAGAGGTGGAAACAAAGAGTCGGGCTCTAGCATTGGAATCATGCGGATGACCTATAAAAAAAGACAGCAAATTCATTTTGAACTAAATATATTCTCACTTGATGAAAGGATAAAGTAAGAAAACGCAATATGGCACCAAATGACTCAATTTCTTTGCAATAGTAGGATATCCTGAACATTCGACTAGTCCTGCTTTCAGCACAAGCCCGCAACACTGAAACTAGTCGCAGAAGAAGAATATCAGATACACACACGAGGGATCTAAAAAATTCTGTTTATTTTGAACCGACGGCAAAAACAGCACCTAAAACCATTTCCAGGTGTATGCTCATCATAATCGTAGCTGCGAGAAACGTCTTGCAGCTGCTTGACCAGATCTAAAAAACTAAAATTGGACCCTTGTTCAATAATATTAACTATATATGCCTTACCTTTTATAACGACTGACGACAATGAAATTTCATGACAACACTCAGCGATTCGAGTAGCATATGTAGAAGAGGGGCACTGCAGAAAGTAAGCTTCATTGTCGATCGATAGCTTTAATAATAGAAAAGGTGAAAAATAACATTCGTAGTAGGAAACAAACCTGGTTCAACAAAGTAAAAACTGCTTGACGTTCCACAGACAGTTCCAGCCCTAGTTTTTGTTTAGGAACTGATTTCGCGGTACTTTTTTGATCCATTTGCCCGCCAAGTGTATTTACCTAAAACTTATAATAAAAAAATTTGGTTAGACTGGAATGCGTTATCAAAGGTCTAAAGTGAACTTTAAAAAAGTTTGCATATTTAAACTACAGGGTGGCGCGAGCATTTTTGGATGTTTCAAATGGCGTTATTTTTTAAATTTCATGAACACATCAACAATATGTTTTTCTTTGAGATGGAGAAAGACGGGAGTTTTCGTACAATACTAAACTATATAACGAAAAATCTACATATTTACAAATGTTTCTTCAACACTTCTACCACCAACTGCGATACAACCGTTTAATCAAAAGGATAAGCTGCGTTACAATTATTGATCATTTCTGGAGGCAATTCTGCAAACGCAATCTGGATTCTTCCAATAAGCTCATCCACGTCTGCCATCGGCTCCCGGTGGACTTGCATATACACATACATATTGCACTGAAGTCAAAATTTTTCGAAGAATCATATATACGAATAGCACAAGCTTAGTATTAAACGAAAACCTCCATCTTCATCTATCTCATAAAAAAAGATCTGGTTGATGTATTTATGAAATATGAAAAATAACGCAATTTCATAAACCCAAAAATACTTGCGACACCCTGTAAATTAAAATATGCAAGCAATAAATCCATTCATTAATCCGCTAGTGAGTTGAGATGTAAGGTTTCACCATGTAAAAATATATTAATTTTATAAATTCCACAAAAATTTATGGCTGTGAGGAAAAAGAAAAAGCAAGTCAATCTCAGATTTTGGGAGTGGTACTATACCTACACCTAATTTTTTATAAACATACGAAAAAGCTTTCCAGCTGGGTAAAATCAGACACAAGTAAAAAATTCCAACTTCAAAAATCCACATAAATTAAACAAGTTAACTATATTTTAAAAACAAACGTAAGGCCACAAAAAATATGATTTTAAATTATTTTAGAGCAATAATTATTTTTTTCATTACACACTGGAAGTAAAAAATAATGTGTTTGTATTATGTTCTTCACAAAAAATTTGTAGCTCTGATGTAGCTCAATTTTTTAGCCACTACATTGTATTCTTACCACTTCCAAAGTTCTTACCACTTCCGTATTCTTACCACTTCCAAAGTTATGGAATTGGGAAAAAACATCTTTCACTGTATACTATTGTTCATCCACAGAAACTGCAAAGTCTGTTTTTTGTTCAAGTGTTTTCTGAAAAAAGATTGAAAATCTACATATAGTATTTTCATCGGTTTCTCCGTAACGCTAAATGTTCGTAACGGAAATTAACCCACATAGCATTAACCATTTCGGCTAATTTTTTTGCAATCGACTCAGTTTTTCGTGTAGAAGAAGCTAATAAAAATTCAACCCGAACGAATTACAAAATAATAGGTAAAAATATAAAAGATTGATTTTTACAAGGCAAAATTCAGGCAGAAATTGAACGCTTCCCTGTAAAATTTCAAAAAAACGCGAATAAATTATTTCAAATTCGCGCTACTCTTTAAACTGTGAAAATATTATGTGTTTATTCATACTCAGTCAATTTTCATTTCTTATTTCAAGACACGATATCGCGTAACATATTTTATCAGGTTCGTATGTTTTTACTTTCCGATTCTCTCTGCGTATATTTTAGGCATATCGAATTTGGGTGAAGACGTAAATTTTGAAGTGGATAATCAAGGAGCTATATCGCATAAGATATTTTATCAGGTTCGTATGTTTTTACTCTCGATTCTCTCTGCGTAAATTTTAGGCATATCGCATTCGGATGAAGATCTATATTTTTAAGTGGATTATCAATGTACGATATCGCATCGGATATTTTTTATCAGGTTTGTAGGTTTTTACTTTTCGATTTTCTCTGTGTAAATTTTAGGCATATCGAATTTGACAAAAGATGCAAATTTTGAAGTGAATAATGAAGGCACGAAATCTGATGAAACAGGGTAAACTCAAGAATGGCTGTGTCTCAATTGATGTGCCAGGAGGATCTGGAAAAACATACACATACAGAACACTTTGTCACCTCTTCAGAGGACAAAATATCAAATACAAAACATCAAGTTGGATGGGCATTGCCGCAAATTTGCTTCCCGATGGCAGAACACTCCACAAAAATTTTGGTTTGCCATTTAATGTCACAAAAGATGGATCATTGAGCGCAAAACAAAATAAGAAATATTGGGAAAGAATTATTAGAAACAGATGTTTTCATTATTGACGAAGTTTCAATAGTCCCTAAATATGCGCTTGAAATAATTGATCGAAAATTAAAAGAATTGATGAAAAACAACTTGCCTTTTGGCGGAAAAATCATGATTGTTGGAGGCGATTTCAGACAAATTTTGCCCATTAAAGAAAGAGCAGGAAGAACTCAATTGGTCAACCTATCAATTAAAAATTCATATTTGTGGAAGACGTTCCAATTGTTTCGACTGAAAGAAAATAAAAGAGCAATGGAAAAGAAAACAACCGAAAATGTACCTGAACAAATTGATTTTGCCGAATTTTTGCTGAAGCTTGGAAACGGTGAAATTGAAAGCGATGAAGATGATTATATCAAAATTCCTGAACATTGCATTGCAAAAAATGATTTGATTGAAGAAGTTTTGGAGAGTTTATCAAAAAAGGAGACTTTGAAGCAATGTCAAAAAGAGTAATCCTGGCAACAACCAATGAAAAGGTTTTACAAATCAACAACACAATTTTGAATCGTCTTGCCGAAAAAGGGCACAAAATGAAGACCTATTTGAGTGTTGATACAGTTGACGATGATCAGCCGCATCATTATCTGGAATATCCGCATGAATTTTCGCATTCTTTGAATGACACGGGATTGCCACCTCATGAGCTCAAATTAACTGTTGGATGTCCAGTAATGCTAACAAGAAATTTGAATAAGGCTGCTGGCTTATGCAATGGAACGAGGATGACTGTTGTTAATATGTACAAGAATATATTAGAGTGTAAACTTTTGACAGGCGAAAAAGTTGGTGAAACCGTATTGATTCCAAAGTTCAAACTATCGAGTGAAAAATTTCCGTTTAAATTATACCGAAAACAATTCCCTGTGAAGCTTTGCTTCTCAATGACAATCAACAAGAGTCAAGGGCAAACAATCGACTTTGTCGGATTGGATCTAACTGACCCGTGTTTTCTCACGGAATGGCATATGTGGCTTTTTCAAGGGCAAGAGCTTGGGAATTTATTAAAGTTGCTGTAAGCGAAAGATTTGGTAACAAAATAAAGAACATTGTTTGGTCAGAAATGTTATTAGAAGAAATTGAAGAAGAAAATTTTGAATAAATTGGACAAAATAACTTTTTCCCAATGGGAGGGCAGGCTAACCCCCTGTCAACAAATAGGGACGAAACAGGAGTTAAAATATTTAGAGGTTCGTTCTGACGAGTTCCCGCCTCAACTTTCAAAATTGCAAAAATAAAAAAATAAAAACAAACGTGAAATTGACTGAGCAGAGAGACCAGCAGCGAGATAGAACATGGAAACAAACCTGTGGAAGCTAAATAAATTAAGAAAAGAGTCCAGCACACATTAAAACAGCAGTGACGCTTAAAAACATACGATTCGGAGAATATTCGTAGTGAATGGAAAAGAAAAATATTTGAAAACGCGCAAAAAAAATTAATTGCGGATAGGTGCATGTTTATGAAGGCGCCTGTATAGGCGCCTGTTCGGCTAGTATTGTGTAATGCTGCAGCGCAAATGCTTCACGCTTTATTTTCACTCGGTTAAAAAGCTTTCTCAAAAGAGTTTAAATTAAGAAAAATTTCAATCAGCAAAATTTTTTCTATAATATATCATTTAAAATATATTTGAAAAAATTTATTTATTATTTTCTCGAAAATTTTTAGGTATGCGAACGGATGACAAATTTAAACTTAAAAATGTTTTTCCATATGTAATACAAGTTAGAAAAATCCACAAACACTAAAAGTTAACTTGTTAAACAATAGAGATGTATTTGATGTCAAATCTCCTACAATGTCATTTAATTGGTTTTTTAAATTGAAAAAAAAATATTTTTTGATGCAGACTTTGTAGGATATATCTCTTTAAAAAAATAATTACGTTTCTGGAATCATTTTTGGTGCACTCTAGCAGTAAAGTTTCGGTGGTCTATTATAGAATCTTCAACATAGACCTGCACCGGAGTTAAAGGACCCTGTCTCTTCCTTATGATGGCAATTTGAAAAGTTTGAATGCGCGCGGGACCACATACATTTTGTCAATAATAATTTCAAATTGTATTTTTATTTGCGCTCATTATTTAGAAAATAAACTTAAATTTGTTTAAAATTTAGAACCATTCACTAGTCGAGCCAAATGTTGCTTGACAATGCCAGATCGGACATCTTATCCTACTTTCATTGCTCCCCAACAGTCACTGTCGAAATGTGACTTATATCGTATAGAACATAACGTTAAAAATTTAAAATGCAAACAAAAAAAAAATTCCAAAACATTATTGACAAAATCTATGTGGTCCCGCGCGCATTTAAATCTTTGAAATTGCCATGATAAGGAAGAGACAGGGTCCTTCAAAGAGGAATACAAGACAGGCCTTTTATCGGTGAAACCATATTACAAGACAATGAGTTTCTGAAAGTGATCTCTTTGACTGCTTCCTGACTTCTTTATTGTCGATCGAGAGGTGAATGTTTAAAAAAAAGTTAAAAATTTAATTAAATAGATATACCTGGTTTAACAAAGCGAAAGTCGCTTGACATTCCATATATATCTCTAGCCTTAATTTTTCATCAGGTACTTTTGAAAAGTAGATCTTGAAAATTCGTCTTTGCTTATCCAAAAAAGTGAAAAAGTAAATAGTTAAATACGTTTGACTGTCAAGCGTATTATTCAAAAATCTTATTAACCTGAAATTTGAAAAATAAAATAAATATTTTTGGTAAGACTGGAATACACTATCAGAGGTTCAGAGTCTGGTTAGCTTGATTTTTTGATTTATTTAAAATCGATCAGAAACTAATTTTCAGCGCTTAAACACGTTAATTAAACTTGAATTTTTTCACCTATTCGCTTCTAGGATCGTATTCTTCAAAGAAACTTTGTGAAATTTGAATGCGAGCAGGTCAAACCAAGTTTGGTCAATACTGTTTTCGAATTATTTTTTTGTATGCATTTGAAGTTAGAATTTTATTTCTAAATAATAAATTGAAAAGTAACAAATATTCAATTTTTCCTGGTTCCTGATTTTGTGAGCAAATTGGAGCTGAAGCCGTAGTTAGAATATTTCGCATAGTGGACAAGTTGTAGTCAGAGGTGCAGTAAAACGTTGATAATGCAAATTACTCTAACCTTTGATTCTTTTATCGGGTGTGAACAAGCCATTAACATGATATTGTTTTACCATCTTTATTCAATGCAAGATGGTTAAAGGCATTATAATAGAAAAAAATAATAATTCTGATCTGTTGAGAGAAAATCCTGAAGATTATACTTAATGAAATACATAAACAAATATCAGGTCTGTTAACAAAATTAGCAGTTAGAAGATAGCACCCGACAGGCTATAAAAACAAATATATCGTAACATTACAAACAATTAAAGAAAACGAGAAACGGGCCTTATTGTATTTCATAATTCAATTTTATAATTAATCATATCTAAAGTAAAAATTAGTTGTAAAAAGCTGTATACGAATTTGACAAGAGAAACGCCCGAACTGTAAACTGGAATTCGAAAATTTTGTTAATGCCATCTTGTAGAGCATAATGGATTCACTATACGGAATTTCAATTTTTTTTTCCTAACAGATAGAAAAAGTTGTATAAAGAACAAAAATGGATCTGAAGACTCAAGAAACATCGATCCGAAAACTGCCTTGAAGCTGCCTGTGCATTTTTAATGATTCGTCTTTTTCAGTCAACTCCCTCTAAATGATGACATGTGAATTAAAAAAGTTGTCGGAGCCAGCTTTGGATCGTATTTACGGAATGTCATTATATCAAGGTTTGACCATAGTGAAATATGTTTTCTCAAAATCCCCACGGGACCAAGGCAGTTTTCGGCGATCAATCAAATCAAGCTTGATGTTTTTTGAGTCACCAGATACAATTTTTTTTATATTAAAATTCAATATAGTTAATCGACTATATTCTACAAGATGGCATCAACAGAATTCCCGAATTCGAGTTAACAGTTCGGCCGGTTTCATTTTGAGTCACACAGTCTTTAGTGAAAGAAATATTCCTTTAATAATTTTAACGACTTCGCCAGTTTTTGTTTTTACATACTAAAAATTTTAACATCGACTAAACAAAACCTTATTTAAAAAAAGTTATAGATCAACGGAATTTTCGGTTTTGAAAAAAATTCAAAAAAAAAAAATATTGGCGAAATCAGAATCCTGTTGACATTTAAGACCAAAATATTTCAAAAAGACTGCCGAAAGCCTGTAAAAACTTGATTAAAAAGTGTAGAATCCTAGGAAGGAACAAATTTTCTAAATATTTGAAAACGCGCAAAAAAAATTAATTGCGGATAGGTGCATGTTTATGAAGGCGCCTGTATAGGCGCCTGTTCGGCTAGTATTGTGTAATGCTGCAGCGCAAATGCTTCACGCTTTATTTTCACTCGGTTAAAAGCTTTCTCAAAAGAGTTTAAATTAAGAAAAATTTCAATCAGCAAAATTTTTTTCTATAATATATCATTTAAAATATATTTGAAAAAATTTATTTATTATTTTCTCGAAAATTTTTAGGTATGCGAACGGATGACAAATTTAAACTTAAAAATGTTTTTCCATATGTAATACAAGTTAGAAAAATCCACAAACACTAAAAGTTAACTTGTTAAACAATAGAGATGTATTTGATGTCAAATCTCCTACAATGTCATTTAATTGGTTTTTAAATTGAAAAAAAATATTTTTTGATGCAGACTTTGTAGGATATATCTCTTTAAAAAAATAATTACGTTTCTGGAATCATTTTTGGTGCACTCTAGCAGTAAAGTTTCGGTGGTCTATTATAGAATCTTCAACATAGACCTGCACCGGAGTTAAAGGACCCTGTCTCTTCCTTATGATGGCAATTTGAAAAGTTTGAATGCGCGCGGGACCACATACATTTTGTCAATAATAATTTCAAATTGTATTTTTATTTGCGCTCATTATTTAGAAAATAAACTTAAATTTGTTTAAAATTTAGAACCATTCACTAGTCGAGCCAAATGTTGCTTGACAATGCCAGATCGGACATCTTATCCTACTTTCATTGCTCCCAACAGTCACTGTCGAAATGTGACTTATATCGTATAGAACATAACGTTAAAAATTTAAAATGCAAACAAAAAAAAATTCCAAAACATTATTGACAAAATCTATGTGGTCCCGCGCGCATTTAAATCTTTGAAATTGCCATGATAAGGAAGAGACAGGGTCCTTCAAAGAGGAATACAAGACAGGCCTTTTATCGGTGAAACCATATTACAAGACAATGAGTTTCTGAAAGTGATCTCTTTGACTGCTTCCTGACTTCTTTATTGTCGATCGAGAGGTGAATGTTTAAAAAAAAGTTAAAAATTTAATTAAATAGATATACCTGGTTTAACAAAGCGAAAGTCGCTTGACATTCCATATATATCTCTAGCCTTAATTTTCATCAGGTACTTTTGAAAAGTAGATCTTGAAAATTCGTCTTTGCTTATCCAAAAAAGTGAAAAAGTAAATAGTTAAATACGTTTGACTGTCAAGCGTATTATTCAAAAATCTTATTAACCTGAAATTTGAAAAATAAATAAATATTTTTGGTAAGACTGGAATACACTATCAGAGGTTCAGAGTCTGGTTAGCTTGATTTTTTGATTTATTAAAATCGATCAGAAACTAATTTTCAGCGCTTAAACACGTTAATTAAACTTGAATTTTTTTCACCTATTCGCTTCTAGGATCGTATTCTTCAAAGAAACTTTGTGAAATTTGAATGCGAGCAGGTCAAACCAAGTTTGGTCAATACTGTTTTCGAATTATTTTTTGTATGCATTTGAAGTTAGAATTTTATTTCTAAATAATAAATTGAAAAGTAACAAATATTCAATTTTTCCTGGTTCCTGATTTTGTGAGCAAATTGGAGCTGAAGCCGTAGTTAGAATATTTCGCATAGTGGACAAGTTGTAGTCAGAGGTGCAGTAAAACGTTGATAATGCAAATTACTCTAACCTTTGATTCTTTTATCGGGTGTGAACAAGCCATTAACATGATATTGTTTTACCATCTTTATTCAATGCAGATGGTTAAAGGCATTATAATAGAAAAAAATAATAATTCTGATCTGTTGAGAGAAAATCCTGAAGATTATACTTAATGAAATACATAAACAAATATCAGGTCTGTTAACAAAATTAGCAGTTAGAAGATAGCACCCGACAGGCTATAAAAACAAATATATCGTAACATTACAAACAATTAAAGAAAACGAGAAACGGGCCTTATTGTATTTCATAATTCAATTTTATAATTAATCATATCTAAAGTAAAAATTAGTTGTAAAAAGCTGTATACGAATTTGACAAGAGAAACGCCCGAACTGTAAACTGGAATTCGAAAATTTTGTTAATGCCATCTTGTAGAGCATAATGGATTCACTATACGGAATTTCAATTTTTTTTTCCTAACAGATAGAAAAAGTTGTATAAAGAACAAAAATGGATCTGAAGACTCAAGAAACATCGATCCGAAAACTGCCTTGAAGCTGCCTGTGCATTTTTAATGATTCGTCTTTTTCAGTCAACTCCCTCTAAATGATGACATGTGAATTAAAAAAGTTGTCGGAGCCAGCTTTGGATCGTATTTACGGAATGTCATTATATCAAGGTTTGACCATAGTGAAATATGTTTTCTCAAAATCCCCACGGGGACCAAGGCAGTTTTCGGCGATCAATCAAATCAAGCTTGATGTTTTTTGAGTCACCAGATACAATTTTTTTTATATTAAAATTCAATATAGTTAATCGACTATATTCTACAAGATGGCATCAACAGAATTCCCGAATTCGAGTTAACAGTTCGGCCGGTTTCATTTGAGTCACACAGTCTTTAGTGAAAGAAAATATTCCTTTAATAATTTTAACGACTTCGCCAGTTTTTGTTTTTACATACTAAAAATTTTAACATCGACTAAACAAAACCTTATTTAAAAAAAGTTATAGATCAACGGAATTTTCGGTTTTGAAAAAAATTCAAAAAAAAAAATATTGGCGAAATCAGAATCCTGTTGACATTTAAGACCAAAATATTTCAAAAAGACTGCCGAAAGCCTGTAAAAACTTGATTAAAAAGTGTAGAATCCTAGGAAGGAACAAATTTTCTAGAAGGGACTGCATTACAAGCTTTGAAAAAATTAATTTTCACTCAATCAAAATTCAATTTTAAAATTTTTCATACAAAATACTTTTGCAAAAGCCCTGATAATCCAACTGCAAAATTCAATAAATACAATAAGTTTTGTTTTTAATGAAGAGAGATTTGCATCAAAGTGATATAATATCTGTTTGAACAAATTATGCAGCAAGATATCTATTAAATGGTTATACTGCACTTTGTCTAGGGTAGTGAACACTTTTTATGGTCACTACTTTCTTTTTGACCACTTGTTCCTGTTGAGCAATTGGCTGAGCGTGAGATACCACAGGGGTTTTATCAGTCAAATGCATTTCGGCATAGTTTAAGCTTTCATGACTAAGAGATTTTGTCCCCATGGCTTTCTTAAAGCAAGTTTTTATAAAAAATCATGGACAGTGAAAACTAAAAAAGCTGAAGTTTTTTCTCTATAATTTTCGGAAAAAGGTGTCAAAATGATTAGGGCAGAAAATCACATCGCTACTACAACTTTTTTCATAAAGAAGGGTTTTTTTAAGTGGTTAAATAAAAGTGGTTAAAAGTGGTGACTGCATGTTAACCAGTTATTCAGAAGGGGTATGCAGAAAAACAAATATTCACAACATCAGGGATATGTCCAGCAAAACAAGTGAAGTTTTGAACAAAATAAGTGAATTGAGATAAGTGAAAGAAAGGGTGTGTGTTTTGTTGTAGTTGGCTATACAGAGGACATTCTACTTTCGCTAAATGCGGCATGTACGGCTGCATCGTAAGGGTTCTGAAAAATATTACTGTTAAAATATTTGTTTCAAATTGAGAAAGCTTTAAGAAATTTTAAGTTCTTAGTTGACATATTACCGTACCAGAAACAATACAGAAAACAACACAGTGAAAAAAACATATTTTTCGGTTAATACCTTAAAACTGAAAAATTCCAGAAATTCTAAAAAAATCCTGAAGGGCAGAAAAATAAGTTGAAAAATTTACAAAATTTTCAATATTTAGGTAAAAAGTTAAAACTTCGCTTTTTGTGCCAAAAAGTTAAGTTTTGAACTTAAAAAAATAACCCTCAATTCCAAATCATAATTATTTTTAGGCAAACTATGGAGCTTATGCTACAAGGCTAATTTCCGACACCGTTTTTTTGAAAATAATTCATACACTAAAAATTCTTCTTTTAAGGAAACTATCTGATTTCGCCAAATAATAGAAAAAAAGCATGACCGGTTGATCACCACAATAATTACCGAACACACCGTAGAGACGACCAGCTATTCAGTCATACTTTTCATTTTTTCAAGATTTCAGAAAAAACAATAATGCATATAATAAATCAAGAACGTTTAGTTTGCGAATTTATTTTTCACTGTGCATGAATGGTTTTTTCTAAGAACTCTAGAAATGGTCGTCAAAAAAAACTGTGTCAAAAATTACTATTTCGCGTGAATTTTTAGTGAATATGTTTTCTGAAAATGTCTGTACTTATTTCAGTATAGCTGGAAAAAACAACATAAATTAAAATCTTGATTTTTAACTATAGTATACAGTCGAACTCGATAAGCCGATATCCTTGATAAGCCGACACCCTGAGTTCAGTCCCTTGGGTGTCGGCTTATCGAGGCTCGACTGTAGTTTACTTTTTATCGTAATGTGAGCTATATTACAGTTAACCTATATTGTTATTGTTGACTATGTCATATCATCTTGAATCAATTTTTAAGTACATCATGGCTAATACTCGGGCAACACTGTCTGCTATAACATAGTTAAAAGTTTGTTCATATGTTTTTTTTCAATAAGGCAGACAGCTTTTGACATTGGTTCAAATAGGCTTGATTGCCGCGTATGGCTACGAGTCCATAGTTTTTCAATGTTTCTTTAATTTTCAAGCCCATTTAAGCTATTTTTAAGCTAACACTAACTCCATAAAAATTTTAGACAAAACCACACTCAAAAAGGCTCGCTGTGCTCACCTCAACTAAGCTAGATGAAAGCTCTCTTTTTGCGCTGGCACAAAGTTGAGGTGAAGGAGTAGAAGAAGAAGAAGCACTACATCTTCAAAATAACTGCACACCCTCAAGGCAACCACAACAAACAAATAGAAAATAACCAATGTTAATCACTACAAACAACAACCAATACCACATTATGATTATCAAAAATTAAGTTGGGGTGGACAAACACAATTAGTGGGGTGTACACAAGTTAGGGCACTCGAAAACAGCTTATACGACGGCTTCTCTACTCATATAAACTTCGGAAGAGCTCATATTTGACCTCACCTCTCCTGCCATTCCTCCGTTGGGGCTTGAGCCATAAATGCCTCTATTAACATCGTCGGTGTAAGTCATAGAGTCATGCACACTGAAAACAAATAAATTAGTAACGGATAAAGATGACTCAGAAGGTTTTTGCAAAATATAGATTTTTTAAATTTTTGTAAGTTAACTAACCCTGACTTTAGCTTATCGCTGGAATATTGCGCTTGGTATCTTTGATTTCTGAAATATTTTGAATTGATTTTAATATTCTGAAACTCAAAATATATTTATTATTGAAAACTCACGGTCAAAACACAAGAGCTGCCACCTCATACACACAATTATGACAATTACTAGTATCAGTCCCGCAGCTACGACAGCCAGCAAAACGATCAGCCATGTGGGAGCGCCACTCAACTCTGAACTTCCTGATCCTAATAAATCAGCTAAGTGCACAGGAATCTAAAACAAATAGATTTTATCAAAATAAAAATAAAATATTCTAAAAGCTAATTGTTTATCACTCACTCAGCTTGGAAGCTGTTAGCTTCTTAGAATTAAGAAGCTTAACAATTCTTAGACCAAGGCAAGTTTTTTCAAGTTTTTCACTGCACTGTTTTTTCACCTAAAGTCTATTTTTTAGTTATGCTTCTACAAAGAAATCGAAATTTCCGAAAAATATCGCCTTGGTCCCCCAAGCTGATTTGAGGTTTTGTTAAGCCTGAAAACTTACTGCTTGGCTCCATATTGGTTTTGCAGTTTAAGCACAATCTGACGACTCTGGTCGTCATCGTGGATTGGTGAAATTCTCAGACGGGCAAAAAAGCAATTTGGGACCGTATTGTTCTGGGTTGTTCCTTCAAAATAGAAATTGTGCCAGCTAAAATTAGAATTTTTAATAGCGCACATTTTTTATTTGAAAAGCTCACTTTTGACCCATTTGAATGTCATTTCCATCAATAGAAAAAGTGACCTATAGTAATGAACAAAAAATGTGTTTAGTGTACTTAGTTTTAAATAAGAGATTTTTTTTACTTCTCTAGCGGCTTAGGCATAGGGTCTGAGCAATAATGAACTTGGACAGCAGCTGTGTTTTGTGCATCATATTGCTCTACAGTAGTTTCCATATCTGACTCCATTGGCACTGAAAATATGGTCATTGTAACGAAGATATACGAATTATTATTTTTTGACAATGCGGATAAAATTTTAAAAATAAATGTTTAATTTAGAACGTTAAAATATGAAAAAAAAATTAAAAATTGAAAGTTTAAAACTTGAAAGGTTGCTATGAAAATTGCCAACCACATTAGAAAAATATAAAAATTATATGGACCTAATGTTTTTGCCTGGTAATCATTTATTACTTTATTTGTTTGATCACTTTCATATATTATGTTAACTATCTTACAGTTAACTAACATTAATGTTGACTGTGTTTAACAGCTAACCGGTTAGAGATTTCTCGCTACACAGATATAGACTGTGTAACTGTGTAACTAAATATCGTGTATAGTTCTAACCGTCACTTCAAGTTTCACTGTAATACAGTTCTTATATAAATATTTCAGTTACCGTATTTCCTCTAATAACTCACCCTGCTCTAACAACTCACCCCCCTCAACTTTGAGTATATCTCAGCTCGGAACAAATATTTGGCAAAGCTGTTTATCGCGTTTTCTAATTCCCACGAGCTCTACCGATTCCAGTTTTTAAATTTAATATTTTCACCCAAAAATCTCGAGATCGACCTCAAATTTTTCCAATTTTCAGCGATCCAAAAAATAACTCACCCGGGTGAGTTATTACGGTAACTGTTTTACAGTTGGCTCGAAAATCTCAGTCGTTGTGGTATTTGTTATTGTTATATATATTATCACCTCTAATTCTTCTTTTTTCTACGTTTCTGTTGTATTTTGAATATTACCTCCTTGGACTTGTACATTTAACACTCTGTCTGGAGCTTGCTCCAAACTAGGGCTGCACTCAGGATATCCTTGCGAAACGTAAGAACAGGCAGAGCACCAGTACTGGCCTAAAATAATAATAATGAGCCACCCTGTACATTTACGCTTTTATTGTCCGCACGCGTGCGAAGGTTGTTACCATAAAAGTGCAGTCGAGAGTTAAACAAGCAAATAAAAGGGAGAGAGAGTGTATAAATTTTGGAATTTAAAAATTTTAGAAAGGTCGGATATTTGTCTAAAACTCTAATCGCGAGCCGATTAGATAAACTTTTTCCCAATTAGTTCAAATAATTAACTGCATCAAATTGGTTCAAATATTTACTGACCGGAATAACTGTAGTTAGAGATTTGGAGGTCACCTTAAAATCATTTTTATAACTATTTTTTTTACTTTCACAACAAACTCACATTGTGCATTTAGGCGAATCACACCAGGAGCTTGTTGCGTTTGAATCTCTCTATAGGGGTTATTCAGTCCTTGAGGGCAAGGAGCGTCCACGACCTAAAACATAAAAAGATTAATGCAGCCGAAATATAACTATGAATAAAAAGTACCTGTCCGTTGCTTTTCCTCAGCTTCCAGAAAACAACTGGTCTGAAATAGATAAATATGTGGAAATTTCTTTGCCCAACTTTTTATAAAGTTTGAAAGAATGGTTTTCGTAAAACGTCTTAAAATAAACTAGCATGTTTGTTTTTATGTAATTTTTTTTCTAAGCTAGGCTCAAAATTGAAGGGAGAAAACTGCCAACCTTGGGTTTCCTTCCACAATGCATTGCATAGAAACGCGCTGACCAATGTCAACTTTATTGCCAGATGAGAATGGTGTTCCTGCTTGGAGTTCTTGAAAGTTGTCTTTAATGAGACGTGCAGCAGCTGCAATAGAATCAAATATTCAAGGCCTACATAAGTTGTCATTAATGTCTTACTGTAAGGGTCGATGTAGACTGCTTGAGAAGTAGGCACATCAGCATCGGAGAACAGACCGTTGTTAGCAGAACACTGGATGGCCTGACCAATCATCTCTGATCCGATCGAAATCTCTGGTCCATTTCCACTTATTGGCCCACCATTTTTCTGCCATCTGATTTTTTGAAAATTCGATAATTTTTATTTTAGACGGAGTATAGAAATCTAGCTAGGTGCACTCGGCTTGTCGGACCGAGGGCTTAGCTTTGGTGATTTTAGGAATAGTTTATTAATACTTCGCCGAAACACCGGAACAGAACACGTGTTTCGCCAGAACACTAACCGAAACATTCATGTTCTGCCGGAACAAAATGTTTCGGTTAGTGTTTCGGCAAAACATGAAGTTGTTTGGTTGAGGTGTTCTGCCGGAACTGAAGTTCCGGAACAATGTTTTCAGGTGGCTAATTCTGGATTTTGTGGATATACACATTGGCATGCGATCGCAATAGAGGCCAAAAGCGACGAATCAAGGCAAAAAGGCTTTATTTAGCCAACTGTTAAAGCGGAATGACCGTCGACAGTGAAGATAATAAAATTTGATAAAAGTAGGCAAAGCAATTCAAATTAAGCGCCTGTGGTGGGACTCGAACCGTGGGACTCCACTGCAGTACTATTGTGCTATCGGGATTTCAGTTATTAGGTATCCATTCATCTAAAAATATCTTAATCGCTTAGCTCACCTAAGCATTGGGTGGCACTTCAACCTGAGTACCGATAGTTAGGCAATGCCCTTGTACTAACACGTGAGCAGCTTTACATAGATTCAACAACCTGGGTGTATCTGAATACCTTACAGGGTACGAAACTACTCCAGCCCTGGAATTTCTAAACAAGTAAATTTGCTGTCTTCGCATTATCAAACCGTGTTCAGGACACGATTCTAGATAGGGTACATTGATTTTTAATTACTTTCAGCTAAATCAAAATTTCGGGTTCTGGAGGTCGATATTCATTTAGGGGAGGTACTAGGTAATTCCCATGCCTGCTGAGACTAACTGCTCCAACAGACTTTTATTGGACCTACAAAACATTTCTGACTATATTCAAAGATAAAAATGTTGCTACCACCAGGATTTGAACCTGTAACCTCAAAAATTTAAGGGGTGAATTTATCGCCGCCGCCATTTTGGGTAAGCACCATGACCGTATCTATTCGGACGCCCACATTACTGGTGAACAGATTGCGGTGCACAGATTGCGCAAAACCGATTTCGCAGTGTTTGGCCTTCAAGTTGGTAGTATACCGTCAAATTTAGGATCCTCTTTGGATTCGCCACAACTAAATACGCAGGATCGACCCTAAGTAGCAATCGAACGACTTACGACTCGGTACAACAAATGACTCGGTACACCGACTCGGTACAACAAATGACTCGGTACACCGACTCGGTACAAGTACGACTCGGTACACCGACTCGGTACAAGTATGACTCGGTACAACGACTCGGTACAACGTACGACTGGGTACAGCGAGTCGGTACAGCCTACGACTCGGTACAACTAGTCGGTACAATTTTTACAAATTTTATACCAAATTTAATTATTTGTACCAAATTTACTTCTTTTAGTATCTAATTTTTCTGGATCATGGTCTCGTTAACTTATTTAGAATATATATCCAGGGCTGCCATTTAGGTTGATTAATCAGAAAATGTTGATTTTTAGGCACCGGGAGTTCTTACAAATCTGATTTTAGTCCCAAATCTGATTTTTTTTTTTAATATTTCGTTCATTTCAGACACTAGGAACACGCAAAGACTTGATTTTTAGTCCCAAATCTGATTTCTTGCACAAATTTGCATATATCCCGTATATCATGTATATCCTATTAGGATACCTGTCTCGTTTCTGCCTGGAGACCGGGTTTATGGTCCGCTATATCGAGATTCCCTTGTACCTAGAATTCCTTTTGTAGATCCTTCCCCTCTGGGGACCAGTTTCAGCTGTTTCGTCCTCCGAGACGTTTAATTCTCAGTTCTTATCTTAAAGCTGTTATACAGACAGGTAGCAGTAATTATCCTCCGGTAAATTCTTTCTTCCCTAAATTCACCCGGCGGTGAATTTACCCTCCAGAAAATTCACCCGCGGTAACTTCACTCTCCATAACGTACATAATCTTGAGGTTACAGGTTCCAATTCTTGTGTTAGTTAACATCATTTTTTCTTAAAGGGAAGGTTTTTTTACCCTATGCAAAATCGTTTCCGGAACACGGCTTGATAATACTAAAATAATATTGTAATTTGTCGTACAAACCCTACCGAGTCGTAAAACCCTAGTTTTGGAGTAGTTCCGTATCCTGTAGGGTATCCAGGTGGTACTGGAGTGTACCTAGGCACCTAATGCTGCTACTAAGGTATTAGTAACCAGGTAGTATAATAATACAGTCAAACCTAGGTTATCCGGCACTCCAGTTATCTGGCACCTCGTTTATCCAGCACCTTGAGGCCGGTCCCCAGAGGTACCGCCTTAGGTGGATGGATATATCTGGAGACCTCATGTGAATAGATGTCCAGGCAGTTAACTGTTTAAATAACTGTTTCGTTCCATTCAATCCATATCCAGAAACGAGTGGTGCAAATTTTCGAGGGTGAGTTTAGTCGATATAGTACAAGAAAGAGTAAATTTGGTACAAAAATTAAATTTGGTATAAAAATTTGTAAAAATTGTACCGAGTCGTTGTACCGAGTCGTAGGTTGTACCGACTCGCTGTACCCAGTCGTACGTTGTACCGAGTCGTTGTACCGAGTCATACTTGTACCGAGTCGGTGTACCGAGTCATTTGTTGTACCGAGTCGTTGCTATACCGTAGCAATCAACTGTGGCATTTGATTACCGGAAAATTAGTTTGGTTAGATGAGCTTCACATTAACTGTATATCACATTTAAAAGATACGTTGCACCGGAATCCATGCTGGTATTGTCACGATCTAAGAAATTTTTTTCCAGATCGATAGAGCATTAAAAATATGATTTTACATAAAAATCCGAATTTCCCGAATGGTCCATTTATGAATATATCCCGAGTTGCACGAGCGCCAGCGCCGGGTTTTTTTGTTTTTTTATGCAAATAATCCTAGCATCTGCGGTAATAGCAAGTATCACCGATAAGTTTTTTTCAATCTAAAAAAAAGTAAGTCATTGGCAGTCTCGAAAAAAGGTTATCGTCAACGCTGGCACCCACAAATTGTCAGGTCGGCTAGAAACTTGTCAGGTCGGTTAGAAACTTGTCAGGTCGGCGCCCGGCGCCCGTTTGACTAGCAGCGCCGGCGCCCGTGCAACTATGAAGATAGCAATTCTTTTGAAAGTTGAGCATAAACAATATATTCGACGAGATTACTTAAGTATGTGTTGTACGGCGCAGTAGGTAGTGAGTTCGAGTGTAAGTAATACACTCTAGTTCGACCCCTACTCTGTGTTATTGATTCGTGAAATTTTTGCTTTGGAACCTCTTGTTGTTTTTTTACTAATTTTTATTTTGATATTCCGATTTTGACTTTTTGTGTTAGGTACCAAGACAAACAAGCTAAAAAGGTATCTATATACTCAAATAGATAAATCAAGAATATTTTGACCATAATATGGATATTTAGTCGATATTCGGATTGGTATGTTCTGCCGGAACGAAAAACCGTGTTCTGCCGAAACAGAATTTTGTTTCGCCGAAACGTCGATGTTTCGGTAAAGTATGAATGAACCTAATGAAAAAAAAATTTATCAATAAAATAAGCCCATGATTTATTCTAACTACAAAAAATTCAGCTGATTGCCTATCTTTAGGATCGAAAATTAGTCATGAGTCACATGGTTAAAAATATAAAAACATGAAGACGATATAAAAGACCACAGTTTTTTGTCCCTGTTTACCTGAAAGAAGTTGGAGCAGGGTGTGCATTAACAGAACAGTGCAGACTTTTGCGTCTAGGCGTTTGTTGGCAGGCTCCAGTGGCATCTCTGAAATTAAGTGATGAAAAAATTAGCGATAAGTTGAGTAAACCTCCACAAATCACAGCATACCTTACACATTCTACATAAAACTTCAGCCCTTGGTTAGGAATTGAAACAGGACCATGACCATTGCTATCCACTACGTGCACCTAATTTTATAACAATAAAAGGCAAAATATAAACAAATATTGGTACTAATTCGTTTAGCCCCACACCCCCACTTTTTTATTTTTATTTTCTTTGATGCGACAAACATCTTTCATTTATTCACATAGATACAAATCAACAATTTGTGACCATAAAAAGAACATAATATCATTTCCACCGAACTTTCGGCGCCATACAAAATCAGAGACATAGCTTTTAAAAACAGAACGATGTGTGCCATATTCTTGCTTGTTCCACATTTTTAGTCGTGTTTTAGCAAAAAGTTTTTGCAAAAAAGCAAGAACACGACTAAAAATGGAAAATGATAAAAAATATACGTTATTTAAAAAATTGTGCAAATTGAGACACGAAAGCAAAAAATGGGGTGTGGGGCTAAACCGAATTAGTACCCAAATATTAACACAATAACAAAACAATAAGTTAAATGTTTTATATTTCGCAAACAACTCACTTGTTTTAAGTAGCGCACATCTACCACAGAAGGACTAGAATCGATGGTACCACCGTTGATTGCAGCTTGACAAATAATGGTAGCACCAGTCCACAGAGGATTAGCTTCTACATTTGGCAGTGTGACTGTCTAAAAAAAGTATATTTTTGTAACGCTTTTTTGATATCAAAGAATAAATTTCCGAAAGTTTATTCTTGATAAATAATTTTGGTTTTTTTTCACTTACCGGGACCCTTCCACCTTTAATTCCGTTCTCTTTTCGCTTTATTTGATAAAAGAATGTTCCGATAAGTGAAGAGTATCGTAATTTTTTCTATTAATCATTTTCTATGTCCTATTTCATGTTTAGGTTTTTTTTGTCAGATTTGGGGTAATTAGGGGTAATCTTTTAGGGTAATCTTAATATCAAGTAAATTCGACTACTTGTCAGTGGTCACTTATACTTTCCCGTGATAATTATAATTTCATATCCCTGCAAGTACTACAAATGAGTTTTGGCCACGGGATCAGTGAAAGAGACCGTACCTGTACATTAATAATAACTGTGTTGTTTCACCTGTTCAAAAATCAGTCGTCTGTCTGCCCTCTATTCAATTATGTACAAATTTTGTCAGCCAAATTACAAATGCTTCTCACTTTTCTAGTCTTTCTATTTTGTAAAACCAGAACAATGGGGCCTATTCTCGGCCACCCAGCCATAATTACACCCCTCTGCAAATAGGGGCACACACACAAAAGCAAGGTCAGTCAGCCTATTGTTCTTGCAGCAAAAAACGGCAGAACTCTGTCCAACCTGTAGCAGGAACAAGAAAAGGGCATGCTATACAAAGAAAGGCCTTAATCTTGAAGGATAAAGGGAAAAGAAAAGAGCTGCTTTAAGCCATATTTAGTGAGTTCAAGTGGATACCGATGCAGGCTAGCAAAGGGTAATTTGTCGGCTTTCTTTTGGCTTGGCAGGGCACATTAATCAAAAAGGACAGATGGGTCAAATTAAATTTTTGAGGAAAAACATTTATGTAGAATTAGTAGTTAGTGTTTTTTTGCCGTAATTTTTTTTTTGGATTTTCAAGAAACATTTTAATATAGACTTATTTTTTATTGGTTATTGTTATTTTCATGCTGCAAAAGGTTGTTGAAAAGCCGTCACAAAGGTACATAAAGAAACAATTGGGCGGAAAAAGTTGGTGGAGTCGAAAATAATGGTCAGGAAATGAACGCAAAGTGACCTTGCAGGTTGGACAAAGCCACATTATTTTATGAGTTCTGTCATCAACAGAAATACTAATCTGTGTATGCTCAGCCAAATGGAAATATAAAATTTTTTAGGTGATTTTAGCAGGCTTTGAACACAAAGTTGACAATGATTACCGTACTGGAAAAATCGGGCGACGGTCTTTTCGTCCCCGGTCATTTCGTCCCCGGTCATTTCGTCCCCGGTCATTTCGTCCCCCGGTCATTTCGTCCCCCGGTCATTTCGTCCCCTGTCCTTTTCGTCCCCAAATTCCGCCAATTTAAAATTTTGAAACAGGTTCAGATCCATGTGGTAGCAGACATTTTTTTCCTGAATGACAGTCATATATTTGTAATAATCCCGTGGCATCTCCTCTAAATGTAACACCTCCAGAATCCGAAATATTGGATTTAATTGAAAGTAATTAAAAATTATTGTACTCATCTAGAATTGTGTCCTGAACATGGTTTTATAATGCTAAACATTAAGAACCCAGCTCGGGAGTTGTTTCCTATGAGTAGTTTCCTATCCCGTAGAAAATACACGTGATAGTATGAAGGTGGTAGTACCGAGAAAGTAGTACTTAGTGGTAGTAACAAGGCAGTGACTATGAATCGATACTCAGGTGTAAGTGCCTGGGTGATGGTACTTGGGTGGTGGTAGATAGTAATTTATATTTAGTGGTACCTAAAGGTGAGTACTTAGTCGACAATAGCTAGATTGTATATTAGACTATTTTTCGCAAAGCATATGACCATGCTAGCAGCTGGATGCACATGCACCAACTAAACCAAGTGGTCGTCCACTTGGATCGAATTTTTTTACGTTATTGGAAAATCCAAAACTTGTTTTTTCGCACTAATTCAATCATTATAAAGATGGTATGACAGTGCTAAAATTACGTTTTGCGAGATTTACGAGAACTGTGAAAATACCATCAAAACGTAATTTTACTACTGTCAAACCATCTATAGAATGCTCGAATTGGTACAGAAAGTAGGTTTTGGAACCCAAAACGAAATTTTTTTTTGATCCAAGTGTACGACTACTTGGTTTTGTTGGTACATCGGGCATCCAGGTATTGAACAGGTATTGAGATTCTCTATTTTATTTCAGGCCAATTAGGATGGATATCCGCTTGATCAGCTGGTACCCTCTCCAGATTTTGGGGGTGGGTGGAGGACCGGGTACGATGACCAAAAATCAGTGAGGCAGAGACGGGGATGGCCGTCCTATTTTTAGAGTCCATAACCACCATGATTGTAAGCATCATATAAAACGAACTAATTTTTATTCCTAATCAAGTCTTACAGTGCAAACAACAATAGCAGACAAAATAAGCAGTTAATACTCTACGTTAATTCTCCTCTTCTAATTTCTATGCTCATTTTTTCTCGTAAGTTATCCATTGTCTCCTGACTGAAATCGATTTCTCTCCCTTGAGTCACACATTCAGCATATTGGCAGACGAAAACACCGCAAACATTTCCATTTGTCTTGGCTTGCATGGGAATGTTCTACAAAAATAAAAATATCAATACAAATTTCAACTGAAAATTAACCTTTTTGTTCATAGCCAGCCAATTAGTCGGATCTAAAGCTTCATACCCTCTTTGTACTGCAATTTCTTTGAGGAAATTTCTAAAATCATTATATGTGCGAAACATTAACAAAGAGAGCATTTAATACTTGATCAGGCTTATTGACCTGCTACCATCTCCATGAAAAGAATCATAGTAAACCACTCGGGACTTCACCATTTTGATGATCTGATTTCAATATTAATTAAACAACCCTACAAGCGTCGTAGAAGACATACGATAAGAGACCAATGGCCTGGCATATAAATAGGTACAACCACGAGATCATAGAAAAACAGGTCAAGCTCATCCCATATTCCTTGTTCGAGAAGGGCTTCTGATCCTTTTTCTTCCAATTGCGTGTAGAACAAAGAATCGAGTGCAAACACCTAAACACAATCTTCAATAGGCGATTTAAAAAAAATATTAGAACAAACCTTTGGCAGATTAAGATCCTCTTGGCTTCTTTTAACTATCAGTTGCATGTAATAGTTGATGAGAACGTCATTAAGCCATTTTCCAGGCAGTAATCGCTCCAGATCTTCTGAAGTCAATGAAATTCCGAATTTTTGGACAAGTATTTCTCTATCTGTATTCTCGGTTTCGCCTGTAATACAAGCAATAAAATCTATGTGCAATAAAAAAAACTTACCATTACAATCAAGGATCACTACTTGAATATCCTGACCCTTAGACTTTTCTGTCTGCTTCTTGTTGACCTTACATACTTGATTGGCTTTCGCAATAACTAAAAAAGGTGTGTGGAAACAGCTCAAGAAAAAACATATACCGGGACAAGGTCGTGAAAGGCTTGATATCATGCTTCCTAGATTAGCGGCTTTGCTGGTGATGCTACTCGTTTGATTCCTTTTGCGATAATTGATCGGGGAGCTCCTTTGCTGGTCACTGACTTTTTTGAATGATACCTTGCAATCGTTTGAGCTCAACCCGATTAGAATCTGGTAGGTGGTTGTGCTCCGTAGTTAGCCTAGCTTGCTCGTTTTCGGTGACAGCTCTTCCTGATTGGCAAAAATTCATTAAAAACGACCATATCAAAAATCCACCTGGACATTTTGATTCGCTTTGCCCATCGGCTCCAGCCTCATAGAATATGCAGCGCCAGTAAGTTTTTGTCCCTCTTGTATCTTTTTCCAATACATTTGGCCAGTTACATCTTTCAGGAGCTCTTTCCCTCTGTTGGATGGCAGCAGTTCAAAAATCATAATGTCCCTTAAACAAATATAGTAACAAGTCAATATAACGATCGCCTCATTCAGATTCGAAATTAAGTTTCTCCACAGCCATTTCCGGGTTATCATTATATGAAGTTTTGACTGTAACCTTATACCGCAGTTAGAAACTTAAATTGATATAGATTACGTACAAGACAGCACATTGAATGGCTATTGAAAAAATTTAACTTGGCGGCTTTTGGGACGAAATGACCGGGACGAAAAGGCCAGGGGACGAAATGACCGGGGACGAAATGACCGGGGACGAAATGACCGGGGACGAAATGACCGGGGACGAAATGACCTAGTGCCGGAAAAATCAGGTACTAGAAAAAACGCGTTTCAAAAACATATGATGCAACAACACTTATGATAATCAGAGCAAACAATGGGCGATTTCACCGCTTTAAAACTTAACTTTTAAGCTACCCCATTAACATGGAATTTATCGACGATTTTACGGCGTTTACTATGCAAACATTGACCACTTGCAACAAATAACTACCCGTGAGAGCTACACAAATAGACAGCTTTATCAATTTAAAAGCTTAACTTCAGATAGTAAATCTTTCTTTCTTCGACTACACAGTTTGTAAAAAAAACTCACCGGAAAACCAGCTGAGCCCGTAAGATCCTGAGCTGAGTTGAGAAAGTTGACCATGTCGGTGATGTTTTTTTGTACACAGTCCACGCATACGAATCTCAATTGCCCAACTGGTGCTTCTGTAAATTAAATAGTTTTAAAATATTAACGCAGTTTTTAATTTTATTTCAAGATGTTATATTTCAATGTATTGCAAAAATAGCTAAAAACGAATTTTCAGGAAAGGGATAACTGTGAAGTGATTTTAAATTTTTTCATTGCTTCAATAACTGGTGGACAATAAGTTCCCGGACAACTTTTGAGCTCACTTTTTAAGATACAAATTTAACGATGAGAAAATTCCAAAAAGTAGGTTTTGCAGCCCTGAATCTTTTCTTTCAAATGGCATATTGTTTTTAGCTTGGCTATTTTGCATAAGTCACCATTTGGCTCCAAACACTTATAACTATTTTTATTTTTATGGGGGGGGGGGAGAGGGGTATTGTGGTGATTGGCTGGTACAATGAAATAGTACCAGAACTGCTATAAAGCATATGTACGCCATGAAAAAGTGTCCCTATTCCTCAATGGGTGCTTTTTTGCCTTGGTCACCCCTGTTATTTCTCTGTGAATTTTAAGGCTCAGGCAAGGGTTGGTCAGCGTGTGTTAGGGTGGGCTCAAACGTATTCTAGACTCAAGTTGAAGTTCGTCCTAACATATGCTCAGATATTCTTGCCTAAACCCACAGTTTGCAGTTGAGAATTTCCTGAGGTTACATGAGGTTCCTTTTTTACGCATCTAAACTTATTTATTTTTTCAAATCTTTATTTGAAAAACATAGCTACGTTCTATCTGAGTATTATTAAAGCTTTATACGCTTTCTATTGGTAAAAATTTAACAATTTTTAGGAGATTCTCATGTTGAAACGTCAAAAAACCATGAGGACGCCTGAACGTGAGAATGTCATACAAGTTTTCAAATTGATCTCCACATGGAAAAACGCATAAGAAAGAGCAATGTATTAGGATCATTTTAAGTAGCCGGACGTTAAAAATGGTTTGAAAATGTGTCAGATACAGCCAAATGAAAAACCTCACGAAATTCTCAACTGCAAACTGTGCCTAAGCTTTATTCTAAAAACTCACAAAAACAACAATGGGGCCAAGGCAAAACCCCATTGAGGAATAGGGCCAAAAAGCTCATGCTATTTTTTCATATTATTTTTGACTTTTAACTTGTGTGATTTATTATTTCAGGTCTACAAGCAAAAATTTTTTCTTAAGCATTACCAGAAACACAGTAGATAGTTTCCTTAGCATTTTTGCCTAGCATTGTCCACACAATTTGACTGAGGTGCTAAATTATTTGTTTTTCCGTGAAACTTCATTTGTTGAAAAATATTTTTTACTTGTGTGTTAGCAACTTGAAATGGTTGTGAAGATATTTTGACTTGAGCGCTGGCAGTGGAGGTCGAAGAAGGCATCATTTGAGCTTAAAAATTAATGCTAATAGTAAAATATTGTATCTAAGCAAAATTAAAAGCACTACCTTGTAGGCATATTGAGCTGCACAATAATCCCGCTAGAAACGGCAAGATTGGCAATGAAGTCATTTTTCACTGCTGATAGGCTAAAAAAAATTCTTTGTAAAAGAATACATTATTAATTCAACTTCACGCGATACATTTGTTTGTTGCATACTTTTGGTTTTTATCTCTATTTAGTATTTGGGACAAGAGGGTCACGCTTTTTTGACTTCGGAGGGCACAATGGATCGTAGAGGGGAGATTTCGTGAAGGGCAAATTCATTTTTGACGCTAATACCATCGTGTTCCACGGAATGTCAGCTTTCATTTAATAAAAAGATCACAAGAAAATACAGAGGGGCATATGAGGGGCATTTAAGAGGGGCATATGCATACTTTTATAAAGTCAGTGTTGAAACAACCTTTTATCGTTTTCAGTGTATGAAAACTAGCCAAGAGACTTTTAAAGATGATGATTAACGAAAAGTTATAGGGCGTAATAAGTTCCGGCCTCCGGTCATGATACAGACCCTCCAAGTTGATGAGGCCTTATTAAGAAAAAGGGTGCTATTCGAGGATATACTGTTATCAAGATAATATATACCGATCAAAATTCTAATACAGTGCTCGGCCTGCATTTGATAACGTAATTAAATTAATTCAAAAAAGTGGGCAATAAATTCAAATTATTTCTATCAGTCGATAGCAGAAACAATTTTTTTATATAAAATCTATCAAATGAAAAATGATAAATCAAATTAGATATAATTTAAAAATAATTGTGATTCACAATAGTATTGTCTGCATTTAAATGACCTTTATACAAGCAACCGCAAAAGAGAGTTGCTAAGTAAGCAGTGCGGAAAAAAAACTACTTTTTTTCAAATTTAACGGTTTTCAAAACAAGCTAAGCACAGAAAACAAGAAAATTTGGAAATAATCTTAAAAAAGTAATTTTCAATTCTCTGCTATCCTCAACATTTGTAGCCTTCAGTGCAACAGTTCTACTTAGATAGAAAATAGAAAATACGTAGTTTCATTTTAGAAAGATTTCAGAACTCGAAAATTGTTAGAAAAAAACTATTGCTTAATTAAAACTTGAAAATTAACTGCATATAGGCAATCTCAAATTCTGTTCTAATAGGTTATTGATAAAATTTACGAGGTAAAATTTCAAAAACAAGATAAAAATTTTAAATGTTAGTTTTTCTTGCTTTCTTTACTTATTGAAAAGGGATTTTTTTTGCCCACCCACAGCATGGGTAGGGATGGTGATACGATGGTGTGTAAAACCGAGTAGCTCTGAATATTGGTTGACTATGAAACAGTTGATATTAAAATCAAGGTTTGACTATATTACAGTCAAACATAGAATATTGCTTGATTATAAAACAGTTAACACAGGATTCGGATCTCAAAATTTTGAAAATAAGGACGTTTGCTCAAAATAAGGACATTTTACGGTATTTCGATTAAATATGCAACTTAATCTAGTGCTGATTGCTCTTTTGGACCTTAAAAATAAGGTTTTGACGTGAAAGTCTTAAAAATAATGAGACTTCGAGTCCCGAAATACGGACAAATTTCATTGATAAGGACTGATCCGAGCCCTGTGTTTACATCGAAATCAATGTTTGACTATATTACAGTCAAATGTAGAATCTTGTTTGACGATAAGAAAACAATAACAATAATAACAATAAATAAAACTGGAAATTCTCTTTCGACAACGATTAATAAGTATAAGTAAGATTTGACAACATTAATATTAAAATAAAATTCCTATTAACTGCGTCATGGTCAACATTTCACTCAGTGAAATATAAATTTCAACCAGCACAAAATGCACTAATAAAAATTCAAAACCAATGAAACCCAAAAAGTCGATAAATCTGTGCAAATTCCAATCGGTCATCTGTCAAAGTGATATCCCACGCACTGAAACCTTTTTTAGTGAAGTGATACTCTCTCTACTAATAAATAAGTCTTTTTCGAGAAAGAGAGAAAGAGCAGATTTCACACAGATAGCAGGGAAAATGAAAAGAAGAAAAAGAGGCGAGATCATTGCCAACCAACTAAGGATTGATCAAAAAGGGGGTGTCAGTTGAGGCGCAGAAAGACAAGCAGTGAAACTCTTTCGACAACGATTGATGACTCAGGGAGCTGCTGCTGAATTATTTTGTAGTGCTTGACTTTCCTCCTATCCTCCTTGTGTTTATTGTTGTTGGTTCTCTTCTTTTTCTTCTTCTGGCTAGATGACTGAGAGTGGTCAGTAGAAGCTTGCCCTTTTTTGCATGTTTCATGTCAAAAAAGAAACATGGCGGAGGCGTTAGTCAGTTCTGGTGAAAAGCACTTATTTTGAGCAGCAACAGCAACCAGCCAACGAAACACACAGTGTTCTTTTTGAAAAGATATCATTAGCGTATTTGCAGCGGTTTTAAGAGGAGAAAGCGATCAACAACATGCTTTTAGCAAAAGCTAGGAAGAGAAGGAAGAGAATGACTTTGATTTTTAAAATGTGCAAAAACGAATGATTTTGGAGATTTAGGAAGGGCGTGGTAGTTATCGACTTAACACGAGAAGAGGAACCTGTGCGTCGAGATATTTTATTGGAACCAATATCTTTCCATGTTTTCCCAGACCATCATTCGCAGAAATGTGACTCAAGTTTTTGTCAAATATAGTAGTTTGTGAGTAGTTTTCGGCTCGCGTTTTGCCTCTTTTGGCCTAGAAATAATACTCTTTGGTCTTTCTGGTGCAAAACGCGGTATATATGTATATACGCGACCTCATGTGATAAACAGTTTTTTCAATTTTATCAATAATGATCTACGACATTAGTCCTACCAAAATATCTGGTGGGAAGATGATGGAAGAAATCACTCATATTTTGAATTCCACTCAAGACAAAAACATTCAAACTGAAATGTTTTTTGAAATAAACTTAAAGGGCCATTGCCACCTGTTTTGAATTGTCCCTCGCCAATTCAAATTTTTTTGCCCAATCATTCAACTTCTGTACGAATTTTTCAGCTTGGTTTCTAACAAAACAAGCCCTAGAATTTAATTTTAGGTGTAGTTTGTTAGAAACCAAGTTGAAAAATTCGTACATAAATCCAACGATAAAGAAAAGAATTTGAATTGGCAGGGGATAACCGTTGTCGGAGATGGCAAGGGCATTTAAGTGCTCTTTGTCTCAAGCAGTGCTGTAAATCTTGGTACCGGCTTAACTTTAAGCCCCTGTTTCTCGCAGTAATTAACAATACCCAGCCCGGTGCCGCGGATGAATAGGTAGCTCAGCTCGCGGGCTAGGAATGAAAAATTAATCATTTAAACCTTTCTTTATAGCGGCACCGGCTTGGCACCGAAACAATTTTAATGTAAAATTCTCGTGTGAATTGTTTCGGTGCCAAGCTGGTGCCACTATGTAGAAAGGTTTCAATAATTAATTTTTTCATTCCTAGCCCGGTGCCGATGTCTGAGCTACCTATTAATCCGCGGCACCGAGCTGGGTAATACTAATAACGGATAGCAACAGGTGCCTGAAGTTTAGCCGGTGCCGAGATTTACAGCACTGGTCTCAAGTGGAATTCAAAATTTGAGTGATTTTTAAAATTAGAAAGCACTTTTATGAGCAGATCGACCATACTGGATACGAATCTGTTGTCAAAAGCACTGAATTGGAAAGCAAACATACATAACGGCTCTCTTGAAATTCCGCCAAATTTACGCCGCCGAATATTCCGCCGACAAATTTTCCGCCGTTAAAATTTACGCTGCCAAATCATCTCCCACCAAATATCTCGTTGTCACAGGTTTCCAGAGAGGTTTTGAAAAACTAATCAATAAGAAAGAGATTATAAAACTACCACACCACATTAATATTAACGTTTATTTTGTTTCTTCACACTTTAATTTCAAAAATTCTCTGACCTGACCCTTGCGCCTCACCTTTTTCACAAATTTCAAAAATTCTCAGATCACAAAGCTCTTTTACTAAAAAAGCATGCATCGAACAGCCCTACAAAAATTAACCCTATTTAAAGAAGTAGCCAAGCCAAAAAAGGAAAAGGACAAACTAAGGAAAAATATTTTTTTGCGCATCACACACACATATACAAGAAAAAGGAATAAAATTGGAAGTAAAGAGAGAAATACCTTCTCTCACCTTGCTCACAACAAACCAACACACATATTGATGGGCAGTACTAGCAAAGTAGACAGGCAGACTAAGAAAAGTCTCTTTTTCCACAATTAACCCTAGCCCTGCCCCACCTGACCCTTGCGCCCCACCTTTTTGCATAAGGACGCGCTCTGCTGGTTGAGTTGTTGGTCACTCTAGCAGCTTGGCCTTGTCTTTTGCCTCCCTCTTATTGTGAAAAGGCGGATGGATGGGTCGTTATTATAATCATAAATACACACATGCATACCTGCCCGCCTACCTGCCTCTCTAACCCACTCATATAGATGGAGGCCATAGGTAAAGGGAGATGACCCTAGCCATATAAGCCAGTGGTTTGCGAGCGGTTGACGGTCACCAGAAAGGTCGTAGGTAAGAATATCTGACCTATAAAGTTTGGCATAAATGTTTGTCAACATTGTTAAATCAAAAAATCAATACTGAGTACCTAAGAGCTTTTCAAAACAGTGGACCCTCAATAGACGGACACCCCATAAAGTTCATCCCAGCCTGGGGCTCGATGTTGTTTCTGTCCAAAAACACACTTTTCAGCACAATTTTCATCGATATTTACCGAAAGTGATTGGTCAGACTGGTCACGAAAATCGCAAAGCTTTGCAAAATATTTTTTTCAAAAATTTGCATTTTCGCCATTTTAATTAATGGACACTTGTTTTGGAAATACTCGTCTTCAAAAAAACAATGTATTGTTTATCGAGCCCCGCATGTCCTGATGGCAAAAAATGCAAAATTTCAAATGTTATCATAAAATATCAGCATTATCAGGAAGTTGTTTGAGTTAAAAAAAACAGATTTTCGGTACATATACCACACTTGAGCCTGCAACTAGAGTTATTTTTGCTGTGCTGCCATTAAATTTTTGGCCATAATCAACAAAAGGGGAGGGTTTGCCTAGGTCCCCCTGTTTTTTTTCACATTTAAGGCTTTTTTTATTTGAATAGAGGCTTTTGCTACAATCATGACTTGCGTATATGAGTCTACCTTTTTTGTTTCTATCTTGCATGATAGGTGTTAGATGAACCTACTGTAAAAAATCGGGATGTAGAGGTTGTTATTGTAAAAAGTGGCTATTTGTGTGACAAAGAAAAAGTTTCAAACACTTAGGATTACCACACAGACACACATATATCTTCTCCTCTCTTGACTTTTCATGCGCTCTCTTTGATTTGGACATTGAGAGAGTAAACAAAGCCCTTTTTAGGGTTGTTTTGTAATGTGACAATGCATGTTAAGCAAATACATTTTCGTGAAAGGAAATTACAAAATAAGAGACTTAAGTAATTTGGAACTTCAACTTAACTAAAAAATAATACAAACTGAGCTGAAATTTCAACATAAACTTGTTAAGGCAGGGCCCTCACATTTTTAAAATAAGGACATTTTCTTAAAATGGAGACATTTTAGAGTTTGTAATCAAAGATATGCTAATTTCAGTACTTATTGCTCTTTTGCTGCCAAAAATAAGATTTTGACTAGAAATACCAAAAACGAAAAATGGAAACCCGGAAAAATGAAAAACCTTTTAAATCAGCTATTTGATACCAACTTTCTTAACCGAAAGTAATCTTAAATATTTTTTTATTAACTGTATGCCCACATGCGTACCCAGGATTTTTTGACAGAGAGCGGGGGGGGGGTGGTGGCGGTGGTCGGCTAAATAGGCTAAAAATCTTGACGAGGGGTGGGGAATAGGGCTAAAGGCGAAAAAAAAGGATAATAAGACTGAAAAAAACCAAACAAATGCTAAAAAAATCCTGACGGCGGTTTGAAATATCAGATTTCACTTTGGAATATCAAATTTAGAAAAAAATTGAGTTTATCTACAAAATCTCACGATAATATTTACAACTTATTGTATGTAATCTGACACATTTATAACCAGAGAAGAACACAAATCTTTTGGGTGGAATTGATTTACTCTCTATCATCAACAGACAGAACTGCTGCAATTAATAAATAATTAAGCTGCACTTCCTACCATCCCAACTACAAATATTTATTTGTGCTACTTAATTATACTACTTATTACTGCAACTCAGATTAAGCTTAAAGACACCTTTAATCGCTAATGTGTGGTTGGTTGGAGAAAATAGACAAACTGTGTGCAAGAATGTGCGAAAAAGCATTTCATATAACTTAAAATTAAGGTTGTGCACTTCATCAATTAAGTTAATCAACAACTGTACACACTTTTCAAACTTTGAATCTCTAAAAAATTTCGGTAACACTATAGAATCAGAGTTAATTTATGCGGTAGGCCCCAGTATTCAAAACTATGTTCAAAATCTTCTTGTTAGTGGGCTCTGTGTGATTAGTGGCCCTATTTTGTCCCTTCCCCTCCCAATACAGCCTGAATCCCTTGAAAAATCTTTTGGCGGGAGTTCAAAAAAATTCGATTTTTCAGAAACCAAAGTGTTTCCGTGCCATTTCAGAGCACGGAAACAATATGTGACGGGTCCTTTCCCCTTCAGGAAAAGTAAATTTTTTGCTAGCTGGGGGGATTCTATAGTATAGCCAAAAATTCCCTTCGCCGCTTTTCGCCTATTTTGTTTTAAAAAGAAAGTTCTGGCACTTTTTTTCACTAAACCAGCGCTACTAGCAAATACCCGTATCCTCCATCTCCTTAAATATCTGACCTCCGCAAAATCGCTCTAACAACTCTCTGGAACATCAAGTTCAGGCTCAGGGCTTAAGCTCTGAGATAGGCCAGCTTACGGAAGTTGTGTTTAATAAATGTCTCACGCTCTTTCCCTGAGTTTGGGACATATATCGGGGTACTTTTTACTAAATTTAAAATAATGGAAAATCTATGGAGGCGTAGGTGGTTATTCGCTAATGTGAATAACCACATTGAATATAACAATATTCAACTTATTACTTATTGTGCTTATTTATTATTGAAATCTGATTCAAGCAAACCGCAAATTCTCAGACATAACAGAATTTTACACGAATTCATTGATTCGTGTGACACATACAGTTAACAATCACATCATTGAAAATTTTAAAACTTGTTATTTAGCAAGTTCATTAATTTACTAAAACATTTTACTTCTTATCACATAAATATTCTCTTCTACTTCACTAAAATGAAGAACCAAAACAATTGAATGCCTTATTGTGGTAACAACGCACAAAAAATGGTAAATGTTGTGATGGTTGGTAAACACCCATCCAGTAGTAGCAGAACTGAGCCGATCATCAGGGCCTTGCAAATGCTGCTTTCTCATTTTAACATCTTTGCTGTCTCACCTTTTCTGCTTATGCAAATGGGCAAAGCCCATCTTTTTGTGCTTCCATTTGAGGATGCTGTTGCATTTCTCCATCGATCACTGCCAGTCTTCGAAAGAAAGTGTTTAAAGGATAAAGGAGGTTTACAAAAAGAAAAAAGCAAATTGTTCTGAAAATTATTGAAAACCGGAAATAAATTTGTTTTTTGAATCTTTCAGCTTTAATTGCCATTAAAATTTTTTGGCGCCGAATAATATTTCATTTCTGGTTTTACAATATGCAACAAATTTGTCAGTCTATTTCTTTTTGATTGACTAAATTTTGAATACCACACATAGCACAAATCAGAAAAAGTTTAATAAGAATGGGAAATATTTTTTCAAAGGATCATGGTTTTTGCGCGCAGCGACATGTGCGAAATTTGAATTGGCGGGGGACACTACTCTTTTTAGTCGTTTGAAATGACTTTAAAGAGTATAGTGCAAGACAAAAGAGAAGTACCCCCGCCAATTCAAATTTGCACATGTTGTTGCGCACAAAAATTATGGTCTTTTAAAAATTTTGAATTAAAAGGTTTGTTAGCGTCATCAAATTGCTGTAATTTTATCAGGAGGCTCGAATTGCATTAAATCAAATATTTCACAAGATCTGAAAATGGTCAGAAATTATAAGCGAACCATCAACACCTTGAATTAAAGAGATTTAGCATAAATCGAAGACAATAAACCAATACAGAAACTGGATTTTCCGTTCAAATAATTAATGTTATTGGCTTTGTCTTGTTCTTTTATTGTTTTATTTCTCTTCTAAATGCTTTTGATCGATCAAAGAATATTGAATAAAAATTTTAACACGTTTTCAATCCATCTTTTAAGAAAGATTTATTAAAGCTTGTTAAATTTTTAACCAAATTTATGCGTTGGAAAAAAGCCCTAAGGCTGCTATTAGAAGCATGCTATTTTTTCAAACTTTAAGTGGTCTGAAATTTTGCTTTCATTTACTGTTTATTATTAATATCTTGATTTAGCGCTTTCTCTGAGACAAGTATCGATTTTAAGTCTCAAAGTCGTAGTCTGAATTTACAAAAAAAGACATCGGACTCCGGCGTATAAAAGGCACCAAATTTTACTAGGCTTTAAACTGGTTCCTGTGTCTACACGGCTATAACTGGTATGCCTTTTTAAGAAAACTTACTTAAATTACAAAAAGAAGGAAAATAAGCTGTTTTGTTTGTATGAATTCAGTTGACCACTTCAGTTTACCATTAAAATATTTTTCGGAGAAAAATGATTGACGAAAAAGCTCTGCTTATTCACGTACAAATTTTTTGTCAATAGCTCCCGTGCACCGTCTGAAATCAAGCTTTTTTTTCGGTGTAGACAAGGATGTTGAAATAACAGTTGTGAGGCCGGTTCCGAGTCCTCTCATTCTGCCGTAACTCTACGTCTAGCTCTCCTAGCATGAGACTAACGTGGCTCGCTGCACAGGGATAACTCACTAAGTGATCGCTTCCCACATAAGTATGCTCTCACTTAAAGTTGACCTTTTGACCTAGGGCTTCAACTGTCCATCCTTGTTACACCCAAGTTAATAAGAATTCAAGACAATTTTCTAACAAGCTTCCTAGCAAGAAAAAACCTATAGGAAATTTATACCAAAATTGAAAATTAAACGAAAACAAACATCATTTAAAAATGTGCGTGTTTTTTCGCCCCTCCCTGCATGTGGTTTTGTTTCGTAAGTTCAATTAAGAATTGTAGCTAACTTATATTAACACTCCAACGACGGTTTGAGACAAGCGTGTTATCCGAAGCAGAATTATATTCTGAATAACTCTGCAAAAACAGATTTCTGTAAGCATTATTTTTTTAGTTTAATATTTATCTGAAGCGCGATTCTCTGCGTTTCGAATACCGTATTTTCTCTAATTATCTCCCACCATATGGACCTTATATCTCAGCCTAGAGCAGACATTTTGCTAATCTACTTTTTGCGTTTTCTTGATTGGCACGAGCACTCCTGATTCACTTTTCAGATTTTGGTTGAGTACCTAAAAATCTCGAAATCGACCTCAAACTTTTCTGATTTTTAGGGGTTGAAAAATAATCTTTCATGGGGGTCTAATGGAGAAAATACGGTAAGCTCTTAACTTGTTTATCGCTATTGTCATAAAACTAAAAAATCGGAAAAGTTAGAAGAATTTTTTTTCAATTATTATTCTTATTATTATTAATTATTGTTATTCAATTTTTTTTCATTGAAAGACAGCATGTTCAAAAAAACTTTCTCAGATACCTCAATATAGACACGTAACTAAAATTTGGTCAACTTTTATACTTTACACTTTCCTAGTGTTACATAACTATTACAGTTGTAGTATTAGCTTTATTGTGTGATTTTTGTTTCTTTCTAATAACTTGACACATTTATTGTTGCCTTGTTGCTTTTTGTGATTGCATTGGCAGAAAGTTATAGAAGAAAATCGTAATATCACTTTCCTGTAATTTGTAACAATTTTTTTCGTATAATAAACGTTGTATAATGAAAAAGTTTCAAAATTTAATAAATAATTGTAGTTAAAATAAAAAATTTAATTCACGCTTATTTAGTGTGTGCACATAACATCAAAAACAAACTAAAATTTGCAAAACAAAAATTCGAATTTTTTTTGCCTAGCCAATATTCAAGCCCGGCTGACCGCAAGCTGCAAAATTCCACACTAATGTGAACTATCTAATAGTTCGCTAAGATTTAAAATTTGGCTGTGACATATTTCGATCACGATCTTGATGTTTATAATTTTACAGTTACAATCAACTCTCGATAATCCGTCACTCGCTAATACGTCACTCTCGATTATCCGTCACCTTCGTTATGCTTTCTTTGGTTTTGCCTTAAGTAAATAAGGCTAATCCGTCACTTTTGATAATCCGTCACCCCACGGCCGGTCCCAAGGGGTGACGGATTATCGAGAGTTGACTGTATTTGATATTGCAAGTTTAACTGTAAAATAATAAAAAATTTCATATTCATGTCAACTGTCAGAAAGTTTGCTGAAAAATAAGTTCGACTGTAATTAATTCAAATATTTATTTGAATGTCAACTATCTCACAATTATTTTAAGTTAAAACTTTTACTCTAACAAGTTATGATGCCTTGACCTGTAGTTGAAAGGCTGCAACTGAAAGCACACAGCAAAGTACTGATTCCCCTTAGTGAATTTGTTCCAGTCCCCTAAACAAGGCAAACTTTCAGCGAAAAGGTGTTTGCGCGCATCAGATTTTCCATCAGATGCATGAAACATACTTTGAACCATTCTGGAACACCCCAAACCGCCATAAATTTTCCGGTTTTTAGGACGGTTCGGGGTAGTTTACAAAAAGGTTTTCAGGGTTTCTGGTCACTCTGAAGCGAAATTTTTCATGTCGTCTTATAACAAAACAATTCGTTTACCCGTAAAACGCCGTAAAAGTTTGACTTAAATTGCACAAATAATTAATTTCACTGAGGGAAATCTAATAGGAGAAACGAGTAATTTACTCGGGTAATCGTAATTAGTAGTAATTTATTTGAAATCAAAATTTATCGGGGAGGGTTAATAAATTTACTGTGGAAAATCAGTATTTTGGTGAGTCATTTCAATTTTAGCCTGATTAAAATAACAGAAAAAAATTTCAAAGTTTTTTGTGTTATTGACTTCAGTAAAAAATTGCAAATCTACGTTTGTTTTTAGATCAAAACTAAAATAACATCAAAATTTCTTGTCAAGCGAACCAGAAAAATGTAAGAAGAATTTCCAGTAGTAAGCTGACCATGATTCATTTGTTTGTGTCCAGCCTGTCCATTTTTTTGCTCTAAGGCAACAAAGTGTTGAATGGGCGGTGGCAGCGGCGACCATTATAAATGGGTATGGATGGAACTGCGGCAAGCAAAAGTGTTGTAGTACAAAACTAGTGCATTCAATAAGAATATGTCTGGAGAAGGATGGGAAACATAACTACTAAAATAGTTGTTGGCTGCAAGCCGAACACAAAAGTACAAGCATGGAATTTGGAGCAAACATAACCTCTTTTGGTTACTTGTACTAGTCATATTTTCCTCGTCTGTGCCCAGAATTTTTCGGGTTTCTAGCGTAGATGTATATTTAAACCTTCCCTTAGTCGTTGCATTATTGTGTATTTGGTGCTTCATTGGTGTCACACATGCATTGTTCCACAGCCAATTATTACTTTGCATGATGGACATATTGGACTATACGATGGCTTGATGGAAACTCAGTATACAGGTGAAAGGGACTTCGACATTTTTCGGCCGGGCATTTTTTCGTCAAAAAATTTTTGGCCGTCATTTTTTGGCTTTACTTTTTATGTGTCGAGAAAATTCTGTTAGCACACTTGTTGTAGATAAGGCTCAGGGGTTCAAAATAAACTATTAACAATTGACGTCTGATTGCAAAATTTAGGATAAAAATGTTCACTCTGGACTCCCACTAATAAGAGAGTTGAACATTTTTCGGCTCAAGTGTCCGACTCAATGTCAGACTGGGCATTTTTATCCACAGTTTTATATTCAGATGTTGATTGTAAATAGCTCATTCCGAAGCCTGAACCTTGGCAACAGAATGTTACTGACAGGATTTTTTTTCTCAATGCAGAAAAAGTACAGACAGAAAATGACGGCCCAAGAAACTTCGGCCGAAAATGGGCTTTAGTTTACAATCCTCCCTAAGGTATGTGAGTGCGCGCATCTCTAACTCTCAAGCCCCAAGCCCCGAAGTGGGCGCAGGTGGCTTGAGAGTTAGAGATGCGCGCACTCACTTACCTTAGACACGATTCCGAGAAGTGCTCTTGACCATAAAATGCATATAGAGTCTCTTTTTGCCACTGCCCAGTTGAAAATCTTGGTGAGGTAGTCAAAGAATACAGATATTAAAATTTCTAACGTTCTGCCATAAAGTGGCCCTTTCTATTCCATTCCTCTCCCTATACAGCCCTTAATCCTTTTTAATTCAAAAGGCGCCAATTTAAATTTTTCAAATTCTGACAAAAAAATCCATGATACCCAAAAACCCTGTGGTTCGAAAAAAAGTTCTTTCTGAGAATCAAAAAAAATCTCATGAAATCGGGTCGAGTAAGACGAATATTAGGTTATCTGCTCCATCCGACCACTCCCCGTGGGGGATTGTAAATTGCAACCGAAAAATGTCCTAAACCCAGATGAAATGTTAAGCAAAAAATCAGGCTTTCATGACACTTATTTAAAACAATATCTGTTTTTTTGAAACCTTTAATGGTTTATGGTAGGGTTGGGTTCGATCAATTTTTTCGGATCAGTTGGTTTAAAAAAACCGGGTTCCTTTTTAAACCCGGTTTTGGGTTTGGTTTTTTTAAATATTTTTCAGTCAGTTAACTTTAAAGTATTCGGTTATTTTTGTCGCAAAAATATTAGTATTTTACTTATCTCATTCTTCGATTTCGGTCGTTTCAGTTTTCGATGTGGCTTTTATTTTTCAGAAAACCCGGTTTTTGGTTAACCGATTAGATCCAACTCTAGTTTATGGTTCATAAATTTAATTTTCAGGAACAGTCACTGCTGGAAGACCGTATACTCTGGATATCTATATGGGTGTGCTTTTAAATTCAACTTTAAAGGGCCATGATTCTTAGGACCACGGTCACCCTCCGCCAGTTTATTTATTTTTCCTGCTTATTCTCTACGGACTTTTCAACTTCCTTTCTAACAAACCTAAGCCTAAAATGAAATTCTAGGCCTCGTTGGTTAGAAACCAAGTTGAAAAATCCGTAAAGAAGTTCAATAATTAATCAAATGATTGAATTGGCGGCGATAACCGCTGCGCTCAAAAACCATGGTCTTTTAAATGTTTTCGAATAATAAAAAAAGTTGTAGGCAACACTGATAGGTCAGTAATTTTTTTATTTATAAAACTTTAATAACAAATTATGTAAAAACAGATATGACTATGTGATTGACCAATGCACCTACAACCACAGGCAGACTTTTATTGACCAATTTGGGTGTGTTTACCAGTAATTTTAAAACTCTGATCGAAATATTTTAATTTCAGATGCTTGCAAAATATAATATTTTCTGCAAAAATGGGAGACTGACCAATACACCAATGCGGGCGCCATCAAACGCACATTAGTGCACTTAGTTGCCGAAGAATCTGTTCTGTACTTTGAATGTCAGATAAAAGTGTTAGAGTGCTGTGGATGTGCTGAGGTAATAAAAAGTTTTACTGGCTTTTTCGGGTTGCTAGAATATGATTTTACTCTGTGACAATTTTCAGCAGTCCTGTGAGCGGCGGCCTTCAATTAGCCAGTATCCTATTCATCCTGTGCCGTTGACCTGTTGCGGCAATAATATTCCGATTATTCCACCTCCACCTCCTCCACCTGCCATATTACCAAGACACAAAGACTGGTTTGGGTTGTTGCCTTGGTGGTTGTGGCTGATATTTTTGCTGTTTTTGCTTTTGCTACTCACTCTATTGTGCTGCTTACTAGCGTGTTGTTTGGCGAGAAATAGAGGCAAAGTGCATGCTAACAAGGCTATTGCTCCAATCCAACAGCAACCACCTCCAATATTCAGGTTTTTTTTCAAAATTTTCAGCAAATTAAAAAAATAAACTTTAGGGTAGACAAAGTGGCTCAGACAATACCCGAACACCGCCAGATCAGTCAACAAACCAGTTTGACAACCACAATTTTAACAATACATACAAAGAGTGCAACCACCTTCAGTTTGATGACCATGCTAGTATTTCTTTGAATGATCAAAGGCAGTTTCAAGACAGAAGAGCCACTGCCAGTCAAGAATATGGCAGAAGAAGAGGAAACGAGAGAGCTTATTCAGGACAGTCAAACAATTTTGCCCATCCTTTTTATTCATCACCCTACTTGGATAGCAGAGAGCACTGGGAAGAAAAGGTCGAGGAGTACAATGAAAGTGTGATCGACACTACTACTCATTATGGTAATATATATATATATATATTTTAGTGGGCGGCTTCATAAAAGTGCCGAAATAAACATAATAATACTTTTTCAAATGCCGTTGTGTAGCCAATCTTTTTTGACTTCATTGTCATGCGATGTCAAAAAAGCTGCAAAAAATTATAAGTTGAATTATTAACGTTAACATTAGAATTGTAAAAATTTATCGAAAAATGACTTATAAGTTTTTGAACAATATCATATGAGCCAATCTTTCTTTCAAGTACCTTGTCTCTATCGTAGTCAACACTAATGTGTTTTTTCACAAAATTTTGCGATTCCAATACTACCCATTGATACCGAACCTTTAGTATTTTTTAAGGTTTGTTAAGATCGAAACACGCATGAAACAAAAATTATATTAAAAACCACATTTTATGATTATTTCGTCACTTTTAGGAAGCATTGTACAATCTACTTTATTATATTATCAAAAACATTTAAAGTTTGACTTTAACATAGTCTTACCGGGAGATCTTTTTAACTATTTCATAGTTAATTAACATTTAGGTTTGGAGACCCGGGAGTTATTTTCCAGTTTCACAATATCGGAGATCGTATAAAACATAGCAAACGATAAACGATATTCTATTAGATGCAAACAAAGTAATAAAATCCATCCGTTTTAGCAACACTACATCAAAATTCAATGAGTTATCGCTTAAAGGGCCATTGCCGTCTCCGACAACGGTTTTCCCCTCCAATTCAAATTTTTTTCTTTATCGTTGGACTTACGTACGAATTTTTCAACTTGGTTTCCAACAAAACTACACCTAAAATTAAATTCTAGGGCTTGTTTTGTTAGAAACCAAGCTGAAAAATTCGTACAGAAGTTGAATGATTAGGCGAAAAAATTGAATTGGAGGGACAATTCAAAACAGGTGGCAATGGCCCTTTAAATACCCGTTCTCTTCATCTTCTTCAGCATCCACCTCTTCTTCCACTTCGAGACATGCTGGAGCATTCTGCAGCATAAGCTCACCCCCTGGCACTTGCCCGTCTTCTTTGATGCAATGAATGAGATGATAAAGAATCTTTATCAAACACTGATATTTATTTCTAATTCAATCCTTTTCAATAGTATGCCAATCAAAGGTGTTAGGATCTAAATCCCAGAGTCTTTCCCATGTGCATTGGTATGCCATTTTCATTAGTTCTTCAGTCAGTCTTTCGCAGTCTTTCGAAAAACCTTGTGGACATAAGATCTTCGATCTTCACTTCCATCGTGGTAAACAGTTAAATCGCAATCTAAATTGATATTAACAACCACAAACAAGTCAAAACAATCAATTTTTAATTGAATAAGCAATAAGTCAAGTTAAAGAATGAAAGTATGAAACAATACAATGGAAGTTTGATTTGCATTTCCTTGTTGACCCAGTCACGAACAATTTTTTCATGGATGAAATATGCTTTAGCGGCGTTTGCTTTAGAAACGTCACTTGCGTACTTGATGACTTTTAGGTTGAATTTATTCGTATACGACTTTAACTTCCTTGCAGTTCGAAATCTCAACAGCATCTGAAAGGATAGCAATATCAGCCTCTATTCTAGCTGAAAAAATATGGATTGTGACATTCTCATAGCAACAATTAGATGCAAGAATTATGTGAATTCCAAATTAATTTTACCAAATCAGTTCATTCGAAAAATTCGTGCAGGTAAAATTGACTTTTGGACCGGGAGTTTTTAGAGATCGGAGAGTTACTTTTCGATCAACCCCTGGACCTGGGAGTCATTAGAGACCAGGGTTTATCGGAGACGGGGAGTTATTGGAGGAAATACGGTATTTTAAGTTTAACTGTAACATTGTCTAACCTATATATCTCCATTGACTATTTCATATTTAATTACCATCTCAAGTTTAATTGTGATGTAGTCAAATGGCTGTAACTAAAAACACGCACCAAAATACTGATTTCCCGCAGTAAATACATAAATAAGAGCAATTCTCAGTGTTTTCCAAATTGTAAATTTTTTTTTGGATCAACATGTAGCCCTAAATCTCTAGTTTCTAATGAGCTATTAACTGGCTCAGTGTGTGAAAGTGAGAGCACTAATGGTTTTTGAAAAACGCGAAGTATTTTCGTAAAAATATATGTTCTTAACACATTGAGCCAGATGATCGAGAATTACTCTTGTTTATGTATTTACTGCGGGAAATCAGTATTTTGGTGCGTGAAATCAATTTTAGCCTAGTCGAATCAATCGACCAATATTCTGTTTTTAACTGTAATATATTTGCGCATTAACTGAAATAGAGAAATATACTATAATAATAGAATGGTATTTGAAATTTAAAGAATTTGAAATTCCCAGCTTTTTTTAAATTTAATCACTTTTCTAGAGAACTATCCACCGCCGAATGACGGAGAAGGCTCATCTTCGATAAGAAGAACTAGATATGTGCCTGTTCACCGCACTTTCGAACCCTTACTGAACAGCGGCAATTTCAACGAGAACTAGAAGAACAATTTGTAAGAAGACAGCCTAGATCTCGATCTCACGAAATTATCACTGAGAGAAGAGAGGAGGAATTTCAAGAAAGGAGAAGTTCACCTGGAAGAGACACCTACAGAGAAGAAATTTTAAAACTTTGCGCCAGTCATCTGCAATTTGAAGATTTATATGATATTTTTTTACAGAATTTTTTTTTATTAATAATGGATAAAAAATTGAAAAAATTACTGTTCACACAAATTTCATTAATTTTTTTGAAAATTCAAAATGTCCCAAATTTCTTCATAAAACTTTTTTAAATTAGCTTTAAAGGACCATAGCCGTCTCCGACAACGAGAATTTCAAATGTTTGAATTCGCGCGGGACAGTTCTCTTTCGTCTCGCACAGCACTCTTTTGACTTGCTTCGATTGACTGAAAAGAGTAGAGTGCGAGACGAAAGAGAACTGTCCCGCGCGAATTCAAACATTTGAAATTCTCGTTGTCGGGGACGGCTATGGTCCTTTAAAAAGCCATACAATACCAATATGTTAAATGGCTGTAACTAATTTACCCCGCCAAATTACTGATTTACCCCGCCAAATTATTTTTTTACCCGCCAAATTTGAATTTTGAGCAAAATACTCGTTTACCCCGCCAAATTACTGATTTACCCCGCCAAATTGAATTTACCCCGCCAAATTTGAATTTTCGGTGAAATACTGCAGTAAATTTTGCGGGAATTCAGATTTTATAGTCAAAAATGACTTGGATCGCTCAAAATCCCACCCCCGAGTGGCCAGAAGCCCTGAAAGTTGGTTTTTTGGGGGTTTACTAAAGGGGGGTAAACTTTTTGCGAAAAATCGATTGAGCGGATCAGATTTCGGGTCCGATGGGCTCAATCGCTCAAGATTCCACCCTTAACCATTCTCAACCATCTTATACCAACCTAAGCACTGATTTAGGGTAGTTAGATACTGGTCTGAAGCAGTTTGAGATGGTTTAGGGTGGTTTAAGATGGTTGAGAATGGTTAAGGGTGGAATCTTGAGCAATTGAGCCCATCGGACCCGAAATCTGATCCGCTCAATCGATTTTTCGCAAAAAGTTAACCCCCCCTTTAGTAAACCCCGAAAAACCAACTTTCAGGGGCTTCTGGCCACTCGGGGTGGGATTTTGAGCAATCCAAGTCATTTTTGACTATAAAATCTGAATTCCCGCAAAATTTACTGCAGTATTTACACCGAAAATTCAAATTTGGCGGGGTAAATTCAAATTTGGCGGGGTAAATCAGTAATTTGGCGGGGTAAACGAGTATTTTGCTCAAAATTCAAATTTGGCGGGGTAAAAAAATAATTTGGCGGGGTAAATCAGTAATTTGGCGGGGTAAACAATTTGAGCCTATGTTAATATATTCGAAGTGACCTAAAAAATTATCAAGAATTTTTAGAAAATTGTTGGTTTTTCTATAATTTTAATTGATTTTCCAATTTAGTTTGTTTATTAAGTCATTGCGCTTTACTAAAGCAAATAGATCTTTCAAAGATCTTTTGAGACTAATGTCGAATTAAGAATTAAGTCGAATTAATAATTAAGTTGAAAGGTGAATCACCTAATTTTAATTATATTACTGAACATTTCTGAATTATAATTCAATTATGAATACATTAAGTTTTTTTACTAACTTTAGTTAAACGAGATATTTAACTTTTCTGAGCAAACATTAAGCTATATTAGCTATATATATATAAGCACAAAACACGAAATTTTGGTGACTAATTTTCAATATATAACTGGAAATGGCTCAGCCAATAGCAGCTGACATAAATTTTAGTAGCGTTACTAGTGGTCTTCTGTTAAAATTTTAGTCCACTGAAATTAAAAGTACATCGGTTCCTCGAAATGTAAGCTCAAATTATTGGTCAAAAATTTTTTCTTCAAAACTTGAAGTATACGACAACCTCTTTTTCAACTTCTCGGATTCGTCCAGATATTCGATTGTGTTCAAGTGTCCAATTTGTTATTTATAACTTTAACTTTATAACTACCCATTAGCTGTTTTTATTAACAGAGTTCTGGCCAGAGCCGCAATTTGGATAAGAGGGTTGGTTAATAGGGATGTAATTACCCAAACCGCAATTAGCATCAAACCAACCTCTCCACCCGGAAAAAATAAAATACGGGGGCAAAACAAAATTTTCTAAGCCGAAAAAGGTCTTGAATACTTGAAATTTATTGAATTTTATACTAGTCCGAGAAATATTAGCCAACCTAATAAGTAGTTCAGAGCAATTTTGGGCTTCCTAGAAGTTTCTTTAGCTGACTCAACTGTAATACTCAACCTCACCAATCGTTACCCAAAACAATGACTTAAAATCAGGGACGGAGATCGTACTTTTGAAAAATATTTTGCTCTGTTTGAGACTAGCATTATGAAAAATGCAAAAATTAAAGCAAAAATTAAATTTAGCCAACAACGAAAAATTTTCTCAAAACAAAATATTTCCTTAAAATTTATTTTCTATTTTTCTTTATCTTTAAAACATTGTTTCAAATTTCACACTCACAAATATGCTGCTGAAAATCGAATGTATTAAAAGTACTTTTAGCCTGAAAAGTTGCTATTAAACGTTTAACAAATATGAACAAATATGCTGTCGAAATTAACAATTAACAAATATGCTGTCGAAAATCGAAGTGTATTGAAAGCACTTTTAGCCTTAAAAGTTGTTATTAAACTCTTTAGAAAAAATTTTGCACTTAAAAAAATTTTTGTACTACTTTTGTTTGGCCTTTAAAGGATAAGTTTTTAAATCACCTCAAAAGCGTGGTTTAAATGGCATTTCTTCAGTCTGGCTTTTTTCTAAAAAGCTCAACTTGCTTTTTTAAACAAATTATTAGTTTGAAGCACCTGCTTAAAATTTAATTGCCAGACGCTTTTAAATTATTTTCTTTACTTTGTGAAATTTGAAAATTCGGAAGGTCTACCATTATATATTTTTGAATACTATAACAAGTCTTGCTCAAAAAAATAAAACAACCATGGAATTGTATATTTTCCATCCAGAAGAATACAAAAGGTTGTATTCTTGCTTCAATATTTCAGTAGATGAAGTGCCACTGGAAAAACGACAACATATTGTAGAAGGCAGTATTGTTTTGGCATTGACTACCATCTATTACCTGGGTTTAAAACGCTAACATGTACAGTCGAACCACGATAAACGGTCCCCAGCTGGGAACAACACTTTTTTAGCCCTATTTATTAATGTTTTTGTCAATACTGTACCGACAGTCTGGTGCTGATTATCGCAAAGATATTGATCTAGCTGATTGTTTTTCAAAATCCCAGAACCTTTCCTTCTTAAAGAGCGAAAACTCGATAAACGGACACTTGTTTCTAAAATAGGGTCTCCGTTTATCGAGGTTTTGCCTTTTTAGAAGAAAAAGTTGTTGAATTTTGAAAAAGGGTCGGGAAAATTGTCATGTTTGCGATAGTCAGCACCAGACTGTCGATACAGAATTGACAAAAAATAAAAAATAAATCGGGCTGAAAAAGTGTAGGACCCAGCTGAGGAACTAAGTTTGGTTCTAGTCGGTTAACGGGGCTACCTTTTTAAAATCTTCCACGTCATTAAACAAATTAGAGTGAAAAAAGCAATTTTAAAAAGGTGCTCCGATAATCGACTAGAACCCTAACTTCGTGTGTTCTTTTATCGAGGTTAGACTGTATTGAAATTTAAATTACAAAAAACATTGTTCTTTTTCACAAAGGCAACCGCTTGGTCTTTAATATCTTGAACAGCTCACGCCTGACTATCTGGAATCGTAAATTACAGGTTATCATATCCCTTTGAATAAAAACCTTAGGAATCATATTTTCAACTTTATTTCACTCTTTTCAAATCAAAAAGTTGCATTAATTTTTATAACCTGAGTGAAATGTCAACTGTCTCATGGTCCATCAAGATACTGTGTTTGAATGTAACACTACTTTCACAATGAGTCCGCATTCGCACCTAGGAGATGGTGATCAGATTTTATCATGACGCTTCAAGTTCACGAAAATATTTGATCGCTAAAAGTGATCAAAACGCTTGACAACTTCTCAAATACATGACAATTCAAGTATTTGGAACCAAATTGTAAATTTTCTCAAAAAAACAATCAAGTTTAACATGCCATAAAAAAATGCGGCCCATAAAATGGTATTAAAAAAATATGTGTGAAAGTTTTGGTCAAATGACTTTAGTTGTCAATAGATGTGTGGCAATATTCTCAGCCGAAGTTGAAAATTTGATTTTTGGAGGTAATTGTATTTTTCGAACCCTAAATATGAAGCTTTTTGGCTTTTTATCTATAGAAACTAGTGAAATTATATTCCCTCAGAAACAAACAAGTGACCTCAAATTGAGGTCCTCAATGCATAAAAGCTAACTTTTTACAGTACCCGGGTTAGCCATTTTAGAGTTAGACAACTGTAAAAATGTTTTTATTTTTGCTGAATAAGGTTTAGTTTTGAAGTACATAAAAATTTCATGCTTCATTTTTTCTATTAATCTGCCACTCTTGCCACTTTTTATTTATTTCCGCCTGCAGGGTAACTTAGTCTCTAAAATCTTTAAATATTTGGCCCTTTGCAGGAAAGACATATGCTGTGCGCAAAGTTTTCCTTTTCATCCTAGGAGTCACTTGAAAATTAATTATCTGTGCAAAAGAATATGAAATTCTTGACGCTACTTGCATATACACCGCCCCCCCCCCCCCCCCCCCACAAATCAACTTTTTTAAAAGTGTTTAAAAAACACCCTATATCGACTATAAATCGCCTCAGGAGTTCGAAATGAACATTATTTTTGAGTTCTGGTCAATAAAAAATCGATTTTTGGACACTTTTACATTTTGACTTTTCACCTGTTTTATCATGTTTTGGTCACTGGAGCTGGGCGAAAATAGTCTCTAAATTCATTTTTGATCAAGAGTCTTGCTCAGAATTATGTCTAAGGTAAGTAAGTGCGCGCATCTCTAACCTACCAAGCCCCTGCGCCCCGAAAAGGGCCAAGGGGGCTTGGTTGCTTGGGGTCAGTGCGCACACCCACATAGCTTAGACGCAAATCACTCGAAAGTGACTCTGGATGCATAAAAAATGTATGCATATCAGAGTTTCTTTATGCGGTAGGCCCCAGTCGACAAAACTATGTTTAACATTTCCCTTTTTGTTCAAAATTGGTCCCTATTTGGTCCATTTTTGCCCTAATACGGCCATAAATCCCTTCAAAAATGGTTGAAATGGGTACTTTTTGGTGGTCCCAAAACTCGATTTTTAATTGACCAGAACTCAAAAAATGCCTTTTTCGAGCTTCCGAGGCGATTTTAGGGTTGTGATATAGGGTGTTTGGGAACATTTAAAAAAATTGATTTGAGGGGGGGGGTTGGTTATATGCAAGTAGCGCTAATTTTTTTTGCAAAAATTTTAAAAATGTTGCAATTTTCAGATGTAATATATACTAACAAGGGAAAGACCTTAGCTGTAACTTGAAGAAATTTCGATAAAAAAAATTCTGCGGCTATTCTTGCAGAGCGTACCCTAATCTCTTGTGAATTCGGCTACTCACGTCTGAAAACTAACAAAATTTTAGGAATAGCCCATATCCCAAGGGTCACTTATGAAAAAATATGATGTGGTTATCGAGGTGTTTTCAGAACTTTGAGTGATCCTTGTACCACCTTTGTAGACCTTCAGAGCTGGGCAGCTAAATTTGTCTAAAAAATGAGGCACCCTTTGCAAGAACATGCAAAAAAGAACTTTTTATGAAAATAACTCTAGGACATAGTCAGCATTCTTTTTCTGTTAGAAGAAAATTAAAAATATATATTTTAAATAATCGAAAATTAGGATGGCGAATCTACGTTTGGTATACAATGTTTGTTAGCTGGGGTAGCTATTGCATTTTTCATATTATGCCAGTCACCTTTACTGGCTCTATTTTAATTGGTTCGTTAATCCTTTCGTTGGGTATAGAGACGAGCAGGCTGGAAATGTAAGTCAAAATTCTAGTTTTTCGACATAAAGTAAAAACTTTCGATTTTCAGTATGTGGCACAGACGCATTTAATCTGGGATGGAGCTACTTGCATAATTGTTCCTACTTTGTATATTGTCTTTTCAATACTTTTTTCACCAAGTTCTACAAAATTAAAGGAACCAAGCGTATTTCTTATAAGCAGAAAATGGTATTTTTACATTTAATAGAGATTAAAGCTTGAATTTATTTTCTTTCGAAAAAAAATTATCATGAAAATGGCCGCTTTTTAAAACTCTTCCACCTGCAGTTAGAAGTAGGTCTGAAATATGAACGATCACTTCCAGGCAAATCTAACACACATAGCCCGGGTTTCTTGGAAGTGTAGAGCCTAGCTCGAGTTGAATTTCCGGTTAGTGAACAGAACCACCATTCGGCGGCCACTAGACATTAAAATCTCAGCATATCTAAGCATATTTTACAAAATTATAAATAAAAAAAACATCTCGGGGAACAGGGCACCCAAAAATAAATCTTAGTAGTTAAAGCCATGAGTGGCTATATGCCTATTTTTTATCGAAAAAATGGAAAAATTTCAAAAGCTACTTAACATATTCTAGACAGTTCGAACAATGACCTCGTAGGAGTAAGAATCTCACTAAGAATATGAATCTCACTAAGAATTCAGTCAAAATAGAAGCTTTTTTGAAGATGAGGACTTTTTTTTTCTAAAATTTCGCCTTATCCAGTACTATTTTTTTAGTACTAAACAAGTTTTAGATGATCGTACAAGTGTTCACAATAAGCATGTTAAATTTTGTGGTCACATCCATCTCTGTATCTATGATGTATTTCGTGCCCAACATTTTTTTAATACATTTGCAATACTTTTGTTGGTTTCATATACACGGTAAAATTTTTTTAATGATATTTTTAAGTAAAATTGGTTGTTCCAGGTTTACCACCAGTCATCTATCTTACATTCAACTCCACAATCCGCAGAGATGCAAAACGATTTTAGTAAAAGTTGTTTTATTGAACCGAAAAAAATTCATACAAATACATTAGTTCCTATCAAAAGCATTTAGAAAAAAAAATTTTTTAGTTTACTGATAGTAAATTTCAATATGTGCAGCAAAATTGTTTTTGAATGGGCAACAATTATATTACTAAATGAAAATATATAATGTTTTGCAATTTAATTTTCAATTTGATGTTTCGAATCCGATGTTAGGCCTACGAAAAACTTTGGACAACTGCCACAGCGCACCTGTGAGCTACCCTAATTCGAAGACTAATGTCATCTTTTTTATTACTTTTCTGGCAAGGTGACAAATTTGTGTTTTGAAATAATTCTTTTTCAAATTGACCCGGTCCGCTTCAGTACTTCGTTTCGAAATAAGTCCACTCGAAAATCAACCAATTAGGTCGGTTTGACTATAATTCAGTCAAGGTGATCCCTCGATATAACGCCACATTGGGCCAGTTCTAAAAGTTGGCTTCATATTGACGGTCTATTTTATTTACAATAATGCTCACAATCTTTACATTTCAAATTTAAGATGGCTAACAATAAACTCAAGAACTAACTATGAGACAGCTAACAATAAAATGAAAAGCTAACTATAAGATAGTGAAAAATGAATCCAAAGTCTAACTATACGACAGCTAACAATAGACTAGAAGCTAACTTTGAGATGGCTAACAACTACATTAACAGCTAGCTATGAAACAATTAATGCTATTGCAAAATCTGACTACCAGACAGTTGAAAATTCAAAAGAAAAACTATGACATAGTGAGAAATCAAATAAATATTACCAAATTTAGATTTTTATCTCCGCAGCAATAAGTCTTATTGCTTATTGTCTTATTTGAAGTCTTCTAAAAGTTTTGTTTTGAGCAATTTTGGAGTTGACAAAAAAAAGTTGCACCACACTGTATGTTTCCGATAAATTATAAATTTTTTATCATACGAGATTTTTTCTTTCGTAAAATCTCGAGAAAACTAAATGAGATCCTCACATTGTTTTTTGAAAGTTATTATTACCGTGATGCCCTGATTTTTTTTATACGGTTATACTTTTTAAAAAATATAATGTCTAAAACACAGTTGTAATGCCTCACATCTATAAATGATAGATGTCACACTTTGATGAGCGACAAGATTTGATAAAAATATTGATTTATATATAATTTTAGCAGTTATTTCAAAAAGCAATAATTCAGTTTGCATCGTTAAATAAAGTTTAATGTTTTCTTGCAGTATTTGCAATTCAAAGTTGTCTAAAGACAACCCTAATGACGTGTTTACCACTTCCAACGTGCATCAACTGGAAATACACCTGGTCAATGAACACTTCTCAGATGCTATTTTTCTACCGTTGCACTTCTTGTCCAGCACACTTTCCAACCGAATTTTCTCTACTGACTCATGTAATGGAACAACACAACGGTGTAAATGTTCAGGTAACCAAACTACCAGTCTGATCGGCTTTTTTAAGAGGACCGTTAGGCATGAAATTTTAATGAAACCCAACTTATCTAATTGAATGATTTGTCTCAATGTAACTCGTCTCAAGTCCAACCCGTCTCAACTCTACTTTTTTCCCCAATCATAGCCCGTACATCCCTCAAAAAGTAAAGAAAACACGTCTGAGCCTGTCATATCATACGCTTGCCTACCCTGAGCCTAAGCCTAAGCCTAAAATCAACAATGTGAGCAATAGGTGGGATACACGGGATGGGATTACAAAAAAGAAAAAATCGAGACGAGTTGGGTTACCGTATTTTCTCTATTAATCCCCCACTCTCTATTTATCCCCCACTCTCTAATAACCCCCACCATATGGACCTTATATCTCAGCCCAGAGCAAACATTTTGCAAATTACTCTGCAAATTACTCTGTACATTGGTTTTCTTGATTAGCACGAGCACTACTGATTCCATTTCTCAGATTTTGGTTGAGTACCCAAATCTCGAAATCAACCTCAAATTTTTCTTATTTTTTAGGGGTTGAAAAATAATCTCCCATGGGGGTTAATACAGAAAATACGGTAACCCGAGTTGGGGTACGAGACAAGCTGGGTTTTTACGATAAAATTTATGTAAAATTTTCAATCAAGTATCTGTCCAATTTGGCGCAAACGTTTGCCAATCAGAGATAAATGCTTGGATAACTCATAAATTTTTTTAATGGTATCTTTTTCAAAGGCCTTTATCTCAAAGATTTCAGTCAACACCAATAAAAAATTTACTAGTCGAGGCCAACGTTGCTTTACATTGCTAGATGGCACAACTCAGCCTATTTCACTGCACTATAAGTACTTATGTCAGTTGATATATTTTCCTGGACCAAGAAATAAAATTTTAATTTTAATTGTAAATAAAAATTTGAAAAGATTGAAAAAAAACACTTTCTGGATAAGAAAACGTCCCACGTTAATTCAAATTTCAGAATTGCGGTTGCCTTTAAAAACTATGATTTTTCAAGAAAGTGGAATTAATTTTAAAAAATTAATTTTAACATTAAAGGAAAGGTGAAAGCTGTTAAGGAGATAGTCTCGACACGAAAAGATAACACTTATTTTTGTCTATCCAATTGGGTTTCAGATCCATATTTTGTCGAGAACTCGGTGCTTTTCCTAAACAAACTAGAAGCCAATCCAACTCAAAAGTTGGATTAGCATCATCAATATTAGAATTTCTTGATTTCTTTAAAAAATGCCCTGTTAATCGAAATTCAACAGGAAACTAATTGACCTTTTTGGGCGGCTTTAGTTGGCTGAACAGTTAAAGTTGACTCAGCTTCTGTATTGAGAATTTTTCATTGGTCCTTTAAAAAAATATTTCTCATTTTATGGAAGCTCAAATAGCTTCTTGAATTTTATTCAAACCCTTTTTCGCTTCAAAATGGGAATAAGCACTTAATAAAATAACATTCTTTTTTAAAAAATGGTGGAAACGTCATTTTTGTTGACCAGAGGTCCCTTTTTTTATTTTTCGAGATGGCAGTCCTCTTTTATATAAAACAGAAATATGCTGTCATTTTACTAAAAACAGGGTTCTCGTTCTAAGACAATACAACGTTTAAATTTCAAAAAATTGCTATTTCAAATGTTTGGAATTTCGTTAAATCCAGCAAATTTCGCAAATCAAATATGTTCAATTCACATGGGCCGAGCATGTTGACTATTGTACTCGATCATATGCTCGATTCACAACTCTAATTCAAATCGAATACTCTCTAAGACTTGTTTTTCGGAGAAGAACTTTTATTGTGAAACAGTGATTGTTTAAACCTATAAACTGTAATTTCAGATAAGTTGTCTTTCAAAGCCATACAGAAACGACTTAAAATTGCAAAGGCTCTTCAAGACTGCACTGCCATAGCTAAAATACCTAGTAGTTGTTCATCCTATGATATGGGAATTACGGAACATTCTTTTAGTGAGCATTTAAGCTCTGCAGATTCATTTTTTGCAGATTCTAGTTCCACTCTTCCTATGGCCAACCACTTTGGAATACTTTTGAAAAAAGATACATTCTCCGAGTGCAATTCATCTGATGTCGGAGAAAATGAAAAGAAAAAGGTTTTTTTTTTTGTTAATCTAGAAATAAGCATTCAATACATCTCTTTTTTTCTAAGATTATCCCATAGAAAAAATCCTGGAAAAATGTAAGGGCACATACGAGAATTGGTACTATGTTAAATGGCTGAACCATCCTGATCAGCAAAACAGCTGGATTCCATACTCAAATTTCCAAACTGCTGATGACTTTGCTAAAGTCAAAGAGTTTGAAAAAGAACATCGTTTGAGATACAAAAATTAATTTGACAATTATAATATCAGATGTTATTTGCTAGTTATGTTAAAAAAAAATTGATTAGGGAAAATTCATATTTCACAGTTGCCATTGTACAACTTTCAATTCAAATGAGATTATCTAGGTGAAATTCATCCCGTGCAAGAATTTTTTACAAATCGATTTTTTTTCAAATCCGTTAGCAGTCTGTCTCTTAAAAAAGCTGTAAGTAAAAATTTTGGAATGCCAGCCCTTCTTCAACAAGCGCTGGGTACGGCAGATAGGCAATCATGGAGATTTTGTAAATATTATTACAAAAAATAAATTATATGAATATGTTTGATACCTGAATGCCATAAAACACTTTATTAACGACACAAAAAGCTTTAGCGGTGGAGTTTTTAGGCCAAGTTACGAATGACGACTCAGTCTGTGACCGAAAAAGCAATTATTGGCTCTTTGTTTTTTTTTATTGAAATCTAATCTTCTTGGAAATGGGAGCTTCTTGATACTAATGAAAATTATTGTCTGATCAACACCTGAAGTTCTGAAATTTTCCGAGGAGATGGGATTGACTTTTGTCAGAGAAAAAAATCTTTTTTCGCTTCACTTGTGGGTTGTTTTCATTTAACAACTAAAACTTTAACAATTTAGCATAGATCAAAGTTCTAACAGAAAGTGACAAATTAAATTCCAAACGAATTCCTAGGTTGTTCTTTTTTCCGGTGAATGTTCCGGTGTAAAATTTCAAAAAAATTTGCCTTGGTCCCTCTCAAGCTGATATATGGCTTAAGCAAGGATAGCAGAAGGCAGGCCAGGGTATATTAAGAACAACTCAAACATGTTTTTCTTGCTTCCTTAAGCATCAAAAAGCATGTATGAGTCTGTTTTAGCATACGCTGCCATACCCTTGCCCAAGCTTAAGGTCTAAAAAATAAAAATATTTTTGAGATGAAAAATTTGTGCCAAAAACCACAGGGGGGGACAAGAACTTTTTCAAAAATTTATTACAAAAAAACAACAAGAGAAGACCATATCATATTTTTTGAGTGTACCTTCATATAGAGTCACGATACCCTCGAACACACATAGAATCATTAACTTTAACTGAATAACACCTGAATTCTCACGACAAATGTGCATTCGGTTCAGCTCTCGGAGTTTAAATCGACAAATATATTTTGATCCTTCTCGAGACAACACAAATTTTACTTCCTGGCGCTACTTGGTTATACCCCCAAATAAACTTTTCTTTAAATGTTCCCAAACACCCTATATCGACCTAAAATAGTCTCAGAAGCTCAAAAAGCATTATTTTTGAGTTCTGGTAAAAAAAATCGAGCTTTGGGACTATCCTAAACAACCTATTTTGACTATTTTTGAAGGGATTTTGGGACGTATTATGATGAAAATGGACCAAATAGTGGCCAATTTTGAACAAAAAAATAAGATTATTAACATTGTTTTGAATACTGAAGCCTACCACATGAATAACTCTGGTATGCATGCTTTTTCATGCATCCAGAGTCACTTTCGAGCAATTTGTGTCTAAGGTATGTGCACCGCAAAAAAGGTCGAACTTCATTTCAGCCAGAACGGAGGTTCACGTCAGGTTCGTGCCTGCAATGAACTTCAAATCGTGAGGTTTGAAGTTCAAATGAAAATGAAATGAAACTTCTTGAATTTTGAAGTTCAATTCAACTTCATGCTAGGTTCATCGGAGGTTCGCAACCTGCCATGAGCCTTACGTGAATCTTTACCAAACTTCGAATGAACATTTTTGAGTGTTAATGCTCATATGAACTTCAATGAATGTGGATATGATGTTCACAGCAGTTTCGAACCTGCAATGAACTTCATAGAAGCCGAAATGATGTTCAAATGAACTTAAGTTGATCCATTCTTACCGTGCTTTTAAATTTTGATGAGCTTTACGCGAATAATATTTAACAATTTTATAGAATTGTGAACAATGTCCACCGATTTTTCCATGCTTTTAGTAACTCAAATAGAATTTGTGATTTACAAGCCACAAAAAAAGTGTTATTGTGTAGTCATGACTTACTTAATTTCAAGCATAAATTTACTGTGGAGTAGAATGGCTGAGAGTGATGAGTGATTTACCTTTTAGATCAAACTATAAAACCATTGGATCATCAAATGATTGTCTCTTTATGTGTTCACGCAGGCCTTAGGTAAATTTCCCTCCTTTGATCCACTCTCTTCCAATTCTCTCTCGAGCAAATCACCTCTCCGGTGAATTGCCCCTGCAAATAAGTGTATTTTTTTATTCAAACGAAATTTGATTTTGATCCACATACTGTATTTACTTTGTTTCGCCTCTTTCTAATAAATGGCTTTCTTTTAAAGGAGAAGTCATTGGCTAAAAGGTATTAACGGGAGGTACAAAAGTTCTCGCTGACTTTTCTAGCTAATTTTTAGTTAAAAAAGCAATTTTATATGAAAAATTCAAATAAATAGTTTTGTATCGAAATTCTTTTGAATGATATATGATAGTTGCCCCAAAAATGTTAGATAATCCAACATTTAGCTTCCAACTCTTGTGAGGTCATTTTGAAAGCTGCAAGCGTTTTTGATCACTTTCAGTGATCAAGATTTTTTTTTTTCAGATTTTTTTTTTTGTTAAAACGCGAGTGTTTATATGTGAATTTTTCAAAAAAATCAATTTCTTTTAAAAATGACCGAAAAACTCGGATTTCGGTTGTTTTAAAAGAAATTGATTTTTTTTTTAAAGTATATATATCTCAACATTCTGATTTTCAGATATTATTCTGTGATCAGGTTTTCTAGCTCTTGAACTGTGCTACAACCAGTGTTTCCAAAATCAAACATGAAAATTTTCTCATTTTCATTTTCTTAAAAAAGTGAAATTGAAAAAATTCTCATTTTCACTTTCTCCCTAAAATGAAAATGAGAATTTTTCATTTTCATTTGAACGAAATTTTTTCATTCTCATTATTTGACAATGAAAATTTCTCATTTTCTCACTGAAAATTCTCATTTTCATCGTTTTCTCATTTTCATTTGGAATTACTGACTACAACTTGGTGCGAAGATGTTTCTGGTGCGCTTTTGACTTCTTTGACTTTTGATCGATAAAAGCGATAAAACCACTTGCAACTTTTCGAAATGATCTCATAAGTGTAGCGACTTAAATGCTAAGTTTTTTGCTACAAAACTTTGTATTTGAATACTTCATATAAAATAACTTTTGTTACTGAAAATAAGCTATAAAAGTCGGTGGCAACTTTTGGACCACCGTTATAAGTTATATTTATAACCTCTTTTAGTCGCTAAAATAGCTTTTTTGTTTTTGATCAAGAAACTTGCTCTGAATTGTGAATTATGTGAATAGTATATTTTGCCCGCTGTGTCATTTGCCCCGGAATTTTAGCTGTATAATTTTGCTCTAAAAGCCTAAAAATAACCGTAAAAAGCTGATTGGACGTAAACGGCCTATTTTGCACGGTTTAGGGTAGAATTCTACAGCCGAAATACAGGACACAAAATGACGCAACGAAAATGCACCGCACAAAATATATCTCAGCCTCAATGGCAAAATTTTTTATTCGAAGCGTGTTATATCAGAGATAGCTTCTGAGATGTTACCCGTCCAGGTGGTGCATAATGATGAGTGAGTTCCACCCATATCTATATGTTCCGTTTAAAAGCTGTTTTACCGGTTTCAATGCCTTTTGGATTTTTTCGCTATTGTGTTCGGCTAGGGGAAACTTGGCAAAAACGAAATTTGCCAAAACGAAAATTGGGAAAACACCTTTAGCCAAAACGAAATTCGCCAAATTTAAATTCGACAGGAGCAGGTTTTGCAAAAAAATAGGGTAGCAATTTAGAGTTGAGAAAACCTTTTCAAGTAAAATCCACCTTTGCAATTGTATTTCGGCAAATGTCGATTTGGTAAATTGCGTTTTGGCGAATTTCGATAGGGAAATTTTCATTTTGGCAAACTTCGTTTCGGCGATTTTCATATTTGGAAAACTTCGTTTTTGGCAAGTTTCTCCTAGACTTGAATTCAGCGAAAATTTTGTAGAAAAAGCATAGTGTAGTATGGTGTCTTTCACGTGTTGAGAAAATTATAAAAAAAAATATTATGAGTATTTTTTGGAATGAAAATGTGGGTGTAGAGATGTTTCCTCGAAAATAAAAAAAGTTTCATTTTCGAGGAAGCTTTTACAAATTTGAAACTTGGTCGCCCCTCTTGTTTTTTTTAACTTTTTCCGATTTTTTGAATTTTTTTGCATTTGGGCTTGGGCTCAGGGTCGACCAGAGCATGTTAGACGGATCCAAACGTGTGGTTCAAACATTTTTGAACTAAAATTTTTTTGCGAAAAAAATACAACAGGGTGGACCAGGCACAAAAAAAGTCTAATTTTCGAAGAAACGTCTATGTAACAAAATGTGTTCCCTGCTGGCTCAAATATTAGAAGTACCGCTGCGCTTAAAAGCACGATCTGTGAAAAATATGCAAAAATATACAATTGAGATTTCATGCAAAATAACAGACCTGTAGGATGGCGTAGAATTAGACATCGTAAAAGGTTTTTTAATTCTAGCTATAACTACATATTACATTTTTCTTTGTCTGATAACTCAAATGAAAGGCCAGAATCTTGGCTACATTTTTCTTTATAAAAAATGTGATGTGTAGAAAAAAGTCAAAAAATATCAACCAAACCAGTTAAAGAAAACCCCAAAAACGATTTATTTGCAGAAATTCAGCCTATTTTAGCCTGACACAAGCTTCAGTAGGTGTAAAGGTGCTTCAGTAAATCTAGGGTTGTACAATGGGAATATTCCGGGAATATTCCCGGGAACATTGGGAATATTCCCTGGTTTCCCGGTGATTTCCCTATATTGGGAATATTCCCGGGAATATTCCCAATGTTCCCGGGAATATACCCGGGTTTTCTATATTTCCGGGAATTTCTACAACTCTAGTTAAAACCCTGTAAAGTCAAATTTTTTATACTCCATGTTACGCATGTCCTTTAATTTGCTTGATGCTCAAAAACAGTCAATACAGTCAAATTTTGATATCAATCTCAACTGTATTACAGTCAAGCTATATTCTATGATTGACTATATTATAGTCAAATTTTGATTTCAATCTCAACCATATTACAGTCAAGCTATATTCTATGATTGACTGTATTATACTCAAATTTTGATTTCAATCTCAACTGTATTACAGTCAAGCTATATTCTATGATTGAGTGTATTATAGTCAAACTTTGATTTCAATCTCAACCATATTACAGTCAAGCTATATTCTATGATTGACTGTATTATAGTCAAATTTTCATTTCAATCTCAACCATATTACAGTCAAACTATATTCTATTGATTGACTGTATTATAGTCAAATTTTGATTTCAATCTCAACTGTATTACAGTCATATTCTATGATTGACTGTATTATAGTCAAATTTTGATTTCAATCTCTATTGTATTATAGTCAAGCTTTATTCTATGATTGACTGTATTATAGTCAAATTTTGATTTCAATCTCAACTGTATTACAGTCAAGCTATATTCTATGATTGACTGTATTATAGTCAAATTTTGATTCATTTATGATTGAGTGTATTATAGTCAAACTTTGATTCAATCTCAACCATATTACAGTCAAGCTATATTCTATGATTGAGTGTATTATAGTCAAACTTTGATTTCAATCTCAACCATATTACAGTCAAACTATATTCTATGATTGACTGTATTATAGTCAAATTTTGATTTCAAATTTTGATTTTTGAAATCAAATTTTGATTTCAATCTCTATTGTATTATAGTCAAGCTTTATTCTATGATTGACTGTATTATAGTCAAATTTTGATTTCAATCTCAACTGTATTACAGTCAAGCTATATTCTATGATTGACTGTATTATAGTCAAATTTTGATTTCAATCTCAACTGTATTACAGTCAAGCTATATTCTATGATTGAGTGTATTATAGTCAAACTTTGATTTCAATCTCAACCATATTACAGTCAAACTATATTCTATGATTGACTGTATTATAGTCAAATTTTGATTTCAATCTCAACTGTATTACAGTCAAGCTATATTCTATGATTGAGTGTATTATAGTCAAATTTTGATTTCAATCTCAACCATTTTACAGTCAAACTATATTCTATGATTGACTGTATTATAGTCAAACTTTGATTTCAATCTCAACCATATTACAGTCAAGCTATATTCTATGATTGACTGTATTATAGTCAAATTTTGATTTCAATCTCAACCATATTACGGTCAAGCTATATTCTATGATTGACTGTATTATAGTCAAATTTTGATTTCAATCTCAACTGTATTACAGTCAAGCTATATTCTATGATTGACTGTATTATAATCAAATTTTGATTTCAATCTCAACCATATTACAGTCATGCTATATTCTATGATTGACTGTATTATAGTCAAATTTTGATTTCAATCTCAACCATATTACAGTCAAGCTATATTCTATGATTGACTGTATTATAATCAAATTTTGATATCAATCTCAACTGTGTTATAGTCAAGCTATATTCTATGATTGACTGTATTATAATCAAATTTTGATATCAATCTCAACTGTGTTATAGTCAAGCTATATTCTATGATTGACTGTATTATAGTCAAATTTTGATTTCAATCTCTATTGTATTATAGTCAAGCTATATTCTATGATTGACTGTATTATAGTAAAATTTTGATTACAATCTCAACTGTATTACAGTCAAGCTATATTCTATGATTGACTGTATTATAGTCAAATTTTGATTTCAATCTCAACCATATTACAGTCAAGCTATATTCTATGATTGACTGTATTATAGTCAAATTTTGATTTCAATCTCAACTGTATTACAGTCAAGCTATATTCTATGATTGACTGTATTATAGTCAAATTTTGATTTCAATCTCAACCATGTTACAGTCAAGCTATATTCTATGATTGACTGTATTATAGTCAAATTTTGATTTCAATCTCAACCATATTACAGTCAAGCTATATTCTATGATTGACTGTATTATAGTCAAATTTGATTTCAATCTCAACCATATTACAGTCAAGCTATATTCTATGATTGACTGTATTATAGTCAAATTTTGATTTCAATCTCAACTGTATTACAGTCAAGCTATATTCTATGATTGACTGTATTATAGTCAAATTTTGATTTCAATCTCAACTGTATTACAGTCAAGCTATATTCTATGATTGACTGTATTATAGTCAAACTTTGATTTCAATCTCAACCATATTACAGTCAAGCTATTTTCTATGATTGACTGTATTATAGTCAAATTTTGATTTCAATCTCAACCATATTACAGTCAAGCTATATTCTATGATTGACTGTATTATAGTCAAATTTTGATATCAATCTCAACTGTATTGCAGTCAAGCTATATTCTATGATTGACTGTATTATAGTCAAATTTTGATATCAATCTCAACTGTATTATAGTCAAGCTATATTCTATGATTGACTGTATTATAGTCAAATTTTGATTTCAATCTCTACTGTATTATAGTCAAGCTATATTCTATGATTGACTGTATTATAGTCAAATTTTGATTTCAATCTCAACCATATTACAGTCAAGCTATATTCTATGATTGACTGCATTATAGTCAAACTTTGATTTCAATCTCAACCATATTACAGTCAAGCTATATTCTATGATTGACTGTATTATAGTCAAATTTTGATTTCAATCTCAACCATATTACGGTCAAGCTATATTCTATGATTGACTGTATTATAGTCAAATTTTGATTTCAATCTCAACCATATTACAGTCAAGCTATATTCTATGATTGACTGTATTATAGTCTAATTTTGATTTCAATCTCAACCATATTACAGTCAAGCTATATTCTATGATTGACTGTATTATAGTCAAATTTTGATTTCAATCTCAACCATATTACAGTCAAGCTATATTCTATGATTGACTGTATTATAGTCAAATTTCGATTTCAATCTCAACCATATTACAGTCAAGCTATATTTATGATTGACTGTATTATAGTCAAATTTTGATTTCAATTTCAACCATATTACAGTCAAGCTATATTCTATGATTGACTGTATTATAGTCAAATTTTGATATCAATCTCAACTGTATTGCAGTCAAGCTATATTCTATGATTGACTGTATTATAGTCAAATTTTGATATCAATCTCAACTGTATTATAGTCAAGCTATATTCTATGATTGACTGTATTATAGTCAAATTTTGATTTCAATCTCTACTGTATTATAGTCAAGCTATATTCTATGATTGACTGTATTATAGTCAAATTTTGATTTTAATCTCAACCATATTACAGTCAAGCTATATTCTATGATTGACTGTATTATAGTCAAACTTTGATTTCAATCTCAACCATATTACAGTCAAGCTATATTCTATGATTGACTGTATTATAGTCAAATTTTGATTTCAATCTCAACCATATTACAGTCAAGCTATATTCTATGATTGACTGTATTATAGTCAAATTTTGATTTCAATCTCAACTGTATTACAGTCAAGCTATATTCTATGATTGACTGTATTATAGTCAAATTTTGATTTCAATCTCAACCATATTACGGTCAAGCTATATTCTATGATTGACTGTATTATAGTCAAATTTTGATTTCAATCTCAACCATATTACAGTCAAGCTATATTCTATGATTGACTGTATTATAGTCTAATTTTGATTTCAATCTCAACCATATTACAGTCAAGCTATATTCTATGATTGACTGTATTATAGTCAAATTTTGATTTCAATCTCAACCATATTACAGTCAAGCTATATTCTATGATTGACTGTATTATAGTCAAATTTCGATTTCAATCTCAACCATATTACAGTCAAGCTATATTTTATGATTGACTGTATTATAGTCAAATTTTGATTTCAATTTCAACCATATTACAGTCAAGCTATATTCTATGATTGACTGTATTATAGTCAAATTTTGATATCAATCTCAACTGTATTACAGTCAAGCTATATTCTATGATTGACTGTATTATAGTCAAATTTGATATCAATCTCAACTGTATTATAGTCAAGCTATATTCTATGATTGACTGTATTATAGTCAAATTTTGATTTCAATCTCTACTGTATTATAGTCAAGCTATATTCTATGATTGACTGTATTATAGTCAAATTTTGATTTCAATCTCAACCATATTACAGTCAAGCTATATTCTATGATTGACTGTATTATAGTCAAACTTTGATTTCAATCTCAACCATATTACAGTCAAGCTATATTCTATGATTGACTGTATTATAGTCAAATTTTGATTTCAATCTCAACCATATTACAGTCAAGCTATATTCTATGATTGACTGTATTATAGTCAAATTTTGATTTCAATCTCAACCATATTACAGTCAAGCTATATTCTATGATTGACTGTATTATAGTCAAATTTTGATTTCAATCTCAACTGTATTACAGTCAAGCTATATTCTATGATTAACTGTATTATAGTCAAATTTTGATTTCAATCTCAACCATATTACAGTCAAGCTATATTCTATGATTGACTGTATTATAGTCAAATTTTGATTTCAATCTCAACCATATTACAGTCAAGCTATATTCTATGATTGACTGTGTTATAATCAAATTTTGATTTCAATCTCAACCATATTACAGTTAAGCTATATTCTATGATTGACTGTATTATAGTCAAATTTTGATTTCAATCTCAACTGTATTACAGTCAAGCTATATTCTATGATTGACTGTATTATAATCAAATTTTTGATTTCAATCTCAACCATATTACAGTCAAGCTATATTCTATGATTGACTGTATTATAGTCAAATTTTGATTTCAATCTCAACCATATTACAGTCAAGCTGTATTCTATGATTGACTGTATTATAGTCAAATTTTGATTTCAATCTCAACCATATTACAGTCAAGCTATATTCTATGATTGACTGTATTATAGTCAAATTTTGATTTCAATCTCAACCATATTACAGTCAAGCTATATTCTATGATTGACTTATTATAGTCAAATTTTGATTTCAATCTCAACTGTATTATAGTCAAGCTATATTCTATGATTGACTGTATTATAGTCAAATTTTGATTTCAATCTCAACCATATTACAGTCAAGCTATATTCTATGATTGACTGTATTATAATCAAATTTTGATATCAATCTCAACTGTATTATAGTCAAGCTATATTCTATGATTGACTGTATTATAGTCAAATTTTGATTTCAATCTCTATTGTATTATAGTCAAGCTATATTCTATGATTGACTGTATTATAGTCAAATTTTGATTTCAATCTCAACCATATTACAGTCAAACTATATTCTATGATTGACTGTATTATAGTCAAACTTTGATTTCAATCTCAACCATATTACAGTCAAGCTATATTCTATGATTGACTGTATTATAGTCAAATTTTGATTTCAATCTCAACTGTATTACAGTCAAGCTATATTCTATGATTAACTGTATTATAGTCAAACTTTGATTTCAATCTCAACCATGTTACAGTCAAGCTGTATTCTATGATTGACTGTATTATAGTCAAATTTTGATTTCAATCTCAACCATATTACAGTCAAGCTATATTCTATGATTGACTGTATTATAGTCAAATTTCGATTTCAATCTCAACTGTATTACAGTCAATAAATGGATAGTTTTAGGCTTGGATCACATGGTGTTTAGCCCAATCATTAAGAAAATATGAAAAAATACAGTGTGCAGCCGGAGGACTTCAAACTAGCAACCTACAAATGTGTTTGAATTTCTATCAAATAGTCGAGAAATCTATATAGAAAATATATAAAAAATAAATTATTAGGTCGTGTCAAAAGTTCGGTCGTTTTATTTCAAAAGCAATATTTGTGGCGTTGTGTTTTCAGCACAGACTTTTTTAATATTTTTCAAAAGTTTACCACTCGTTTAGTAGCCAAGATTCTCTGCTACAAAATGAGTGGTAAAATTTTGAAAAATGTTAAAAAAATCTATGGTAAAAACACAACGCCACAAATATTGCTTTTGAAATAAAACGACCGAACTTTTGACACGACCTAATATTAAGATCATTCAAATTTGTAGAAAGAACTGATATAACGCGTTTTCCAAAAGTTCTGTGCGGATTTCAAAGCCGTATTTCCTATGACTTTAATGGTCTTTTCAATCTTGTAATACTGTCTTGTAGCTTCTTATCTCTTTTTCCATACGGTATATAAAGATTAGTTTATATATTTTGGAAGAGTCATAAATTAGGTACAATCACCTGTCCGGTCATTTTGATGGTTTAAAAAGCATTTTCATTACCTTAAGCAAACAAAAAATTTTTGACTGTTCATCGTTACAATATCAGCATGTTGGAGCGAAGCTTTAAAGCTACTAAACTTATTTCACAGAATTCTGGAAAAATGACCACAATTCAATTTTCCCTAATTTTTTCAGATTGTGCTCATTTTTTATATAAAATGGATTATTTTCAAAAAGGCATATCTCTTTCCTCTTTTCTTTAATCTCTGATAGTCAAATCATAAGACCTACAGTATCAGAAACAGAAAGGCATATATAAGAAAGAGATTCAGAGCTACAAGATGGTATTAAAATATCGGCAAAAGATAGTCAAATCATAAGACCTACAGTATTTCCTCTTATTGCTGGCGCCCCCCTCTAATTGTCTCATATGGGCGACCAGGACATTATACATGAAATTTATGCGGATATTTACAAGGGTACTGATTCAAAAAAGTCGATTCTTCTATCGAGCAGCCAATAACTTGAGCCACCAAGTGAATTCGACTAGAATTATTGTTTTTTAGACACTGCATTCTTTGCGCTACAAAACGGTGAATGATTATAATTCCATAAATACAAATTTTCTCAAATTTTTTTTTTGAAAAGTACCAAATTAAACATTTTCACGCATGCGAATTTTGTTAGTCCTTAATTGTGCAAAACATTGAGTTGTCAGAAATGCACATACAGCTTGATGCTATTTGTCGATGCTTTTTCTCTCGGACATAACTCTGGCTAAAGAGATCATTTTCAAAATTTTCGAATGCATACTGTATTTTCTCTATTAAATCGCCTGAGGGAGTTATTGTTCAACCCCCCTCGGAGAGAGAGAGACATTAGAGAGGGGAGAGTTGTTTTTTCAAATAAATTTTTTGTTCTACTACGAGCAAAATATTTTTGACGGTTTTCCTGTTTTTTCAATATTTTGTTTTACGAAAAAATCACAGAAGAAGACAATAAGAAGTTATCGGTTTTGGAGGTCGCCTTGCATTGAATCATCAGGGAGTAGAAAGATCTTTCAAATTAAGTCATAATCAAATCGTTCAAATATCAGAATATTGTTCAGAATATTTTGTCAACATAAAAAATATATAGCGGTGGAAAGACAAACAATTACAAGAGTTATGCAGATGTAAGTGCGAAAACTACAAAGAACTTTTTCCTTGGATGATTTCCAGCATTGCAATCCCTGTTCAGTATCATACGGAAAACATTCTCAAAACAGATAAAAATTGGAAAGAACCATCTTAAGTTCCCTACACAGGTATAATTAAAGCCCTGTTCTTCCACTTCAAAACTTGTACGTACTAGTTTTACTTGGTAAAGAAGACAATTGTTTATAAACAATCTGTAGAACTTGCGCAAAAGGTGCGAAGGGTGAAAAAATGATTGAATATGTATGATCTTATTCGGTATTTTGTGTGCACAGGAATAGTTCGTTAGCATACGGCCAGAAACGGTCGGACGACTTTAGAATTTTGAAGAAAAAAAAGCGAGCCGGACAAATGAATCGAGAAATAATGAACCTTAAAGATTGTAATGGTGGTAAATATTGCCATGTTTGCTTCACTTACTTTTCACATTAAATCATTGTTCGATTGAGTGGAACGTTCACTCAAAAACTGTGAAGATTCAATTTTTAAGAAATCTGAACACGATGTAGCGAAAATCACCTTTTAAGGGGGGGGGGTTAAAAAAGGGTAGAGTTATAATTAGGGTTGGCCAGAATGTTTTAATACCGATAATAATACCGGAAATAATACCGGTACTTTATTAATAAAAGACTGGATGTGGAACATCGGTATTGTAAAATTAGCTGATCATGTTTTTTTCAAGGGTGACCAAGTCAAAAAAGTGAGAAAAATTTCCAATTTTTTAAAAGAATTCGAACATTTCAAATTTTTCGCACGATATGTATGCGTATACGAGAATAGTGTATAATAGTATGCGAATAGTATGCGTGAATGGTGTATCGCACAAAAAAAATAAAAAAAAATTACTTTTTACACTTTTATGCCTTGGTCCCCCTCTTAACCATTTGGTAACAAAATAACGAAAAATAACGGTTACCGGTATTAATACCAGTATGATACCGGGAAAGAAAAATACCGTTTCGCCCTATTTTGCGTAACCCTGGTTATAGTTCAGCCCCCTCGGGAGGGGAGTTATTTGAGAGGGGATTTAATAGAGAAAATACGGTAAATACCACTCAATCGATAGCTAATGTTATGCCGTTTTATATGTAGAAGATTTTAATTCATTATACTTTATTCATTTTTTTCATCATTTTCGGACAGAATTTTATAATTGTCATCATGAAAAAAGAAAATTTTTTTTTGACAAATTGACAAGTAAAATAATTCAAATTTAACTCTTTGTTTTTTCACGTTTGCTTTGAATTGTAACGCATGTCAAAGACTACAAAACTTATATCATTAATTGTTTTGGAATTTAAGATTGTCGAGATATGGTATTCTGAAATGAAAAAAATCAGAAAAAAAATAAAGATATTCCGAATTTGTTTGCCATTTATTAAGGCCATATCACAAGATTTCGATTCTCAAAATAATTTCGTGTATCAGCTTTAATAACTCTTTTATTATTGTGCTACAATATTTTACTTGTTAACACTTAATGAACAAAATTGAATGAGTTAAAAAACGAGAGTATATGTTAATATTATGTTTGAAAATCACAATAAATTTATCTTTTCCACATACAAATGGTATACCATCAGCTATTGGTTAAATGTTAATCTAAAATGATTAAGCATACTCTGCTTGGCGTGCGGAGAAATCTTTTGAAAGATGCTATTCTAAAAGCAAAACACTGGAGAACAAAAATTTGAAAAAAGAGAAAATTGTGAAAGAACGCAAAAGGCAAAAGGTTGGCGGAAAGATGAAGCAATGTTTACAATTCAATCGCAAAACTTGCATTGTTTCAAACTAAATAGTGAATCATTGTGTCAAAACTAAATAGTGAAAAAAACATATAAAATGTAAATTGATATCCTATACTGAAACTAAAATAAATGTAAAGTAAGTATTCATCATGCACCGTCGTCTTTAACGTGCGATGAGTCATACATCATTCAGTTTGACTGTTCAGCAAATTGTTGTTCTTCGTAAAGTTTGAAAAGTTCTGCCTCAGCCTTTTTTAAGATAACACAAAAACAAAAATTATTACAGGAAAATATACGCTACACAATGAATATAAAAAATTATAATAAAGAAGAACACTAAAAAATTGAATATATTATACGTTCATTACTAACTATGTTCACATTAAAATAATAATTTAACTATGTCTCAGTCTTTTGCAACTGCTTTGAAAATATTTAAGTCACTGAAAAATTCAGATTCCACTCCAAGACATCAAAACATCCGAATAATGTATCTCGCGTTTTTTTGACTTTACTGATCAGAATGAGAATAAAAGCCTGTTCACAATGGTGGCTACAGCTGCAGCGTGTGCTGCAGCGTGTGGCGATTGGGTGTTCACAATGCGTCGCCACACGCTGAAGCCACACGCTGCAGTAACCATTGTTAACAGGCCTTAAGCGTGACACATCGAGAAAACTTAAAAATATTAAACTCACTCAGTACACATACTTTGCGATGAACTGTGTCCCAATCTGGAGTATTCGAGCCGAGAATTTGAAGCACGATAATTAAAGATTTTGCGAGATTTTTCTCCAAATGCTATTTCTGTAATAATGAATGACTAGCTCGCGTTGGGATCGCCTGCGGCGGTCCCCCCGCTCGCGGACACGATGCTTGATGCAACGTATCTCAAAACTCTCTTAACTCCGCGTTTTTTTGACTTTACTGATCACAATGAGAATAAGCGTGACACAACTCAAAAAATCCAAATTTAACTCAGAAAATTAAAGCTTTTTAAAGCACACTACCTCCTTCATATAATCAGCAAGAGCTACTATAAGATTGAATAGGTCTAAATAAACGCAATTACATCGGTAACTAACAAAATCGGTTCGCCGAGGCGTACTTACCCCACTTTCCTGGCGCACCACTTACCACAACTCTCCCAGCATGACTTTCACTCTCCTGGCACGCTTGCCCATTTTTCTGACTTAGGAGACCATGACAACGGAGAATACCTCGCCTTTGTCAAGGCACAAATAAGATTACATAAATCACAAATAAGATAACTTCAACAGTTATCAACTATGGGTAGCGATGTCTGGAGATTAAGTTAGGTAACCCCGCTCACTTTCCGGATACTCTTAGTTAATCTCCTCACATGGCTAGTACTCCGCTGGTACTCCTACACACTCTCCTGGTACCCGCCCACTCTCCTGGCACACTTACTCACTCTCATGGTACCTCTACTCACTTCCATGGTGCCCCTACCAACTCGCCGGATACCCACCCACTCTCCAGGCACACGACATACTCTCAAGGTACTCTCACTCACTGTCCAGACACCCCTATCTACAATGCTAATGCAAAATGCTTACAAATGCTTATCAGTTTCATGGTCTTTAACAAACCTGCAGATGAATTTACTTGCAGATCAATTTACTGCAGGTACCCTCACATGTCTCCAACTATCTTTACCCACTCTACAGGTAGCCCTACACGCTCTCTATCTGACTTACTTGCTTTCTTAACAAAACTGATAGACAAAAATTAAACACAAATAAAAAAACGGCTCAAAAACGGGCAATACTTTTTTTGGTCCGCGACAATTCGCCTCCGGGACAATTCGCCTCCGGACAATTCGCCTCGGGCCGATTCGCCTCCCGGGACAATTCGCCTCTAGGGACAATTCGCCTCCAGGACAATTCGCCTCCGGCCGATTCGCCTCCCGGGACAATTCGCCTCCGGTACAAAAAAAGTAGTAGAAGTAATCTTTGAAAAGTCACAGTCAACAATACCACATTCAAACCCTTATTTTCGACGTGAAAATTGTGTGTAAATCCTATTTGATAGGAACCGAAACCGCGCTTTTCACCCATCCGAACCCAAAACCAGGGTAGGTACCTTTAGGTCAGGTGTATGTTCACGTGGACGGCCTGAAAATTGAAAAAAAAATTAAATCGAAAACCAACCATGCTGTCAAATGTAAATCATGTGGTGAATCAGGTTTGATAATATCAAAATTTTGAGTTCACTGAACCGATCCCCACAATTAGAGGTAGGTATCCCCCGTCAAGGTGTATATTCATTACGGGCGTTAAGCGAATCGATCCACACCAAACTGATCCATACCAAATAGTCCACATACAAAATGGTCCACACTTTCAAATTCGTACATTTTGAAATTTTTGTAGTCTGAACCGACCAAACCAAGTGGTCGTCCACTTGAGCAATTTTTTTTTACTTTTTTGGTTCCAAAACCCTATTTTTCTGGACTAACTCGGGAATGCTGAAGATGGTTTGATAGTGGTGAAATGCCGTTTTGTAAGCTATTTTCTAGTTTGGCAAGTTCAATTATTTCCCAATAACTAAAAAATACCATTACAAAACCTTCTTTTACTATTATCGAAACATCTTCAGCAGGCAAATTAGTCCAGAAAACAGGTTCGAAATATGAAAAACGTAAAAAAAAATTTGCACCAAATGACGAACCACTTATTTTGTATGTACTCAAGGTGAGTGATGTGGGGGTATAGTTCAATTTAGCCCCGGATAGTAAATTTTCGTCTTGTAAAGAACTTTTAAAATTTAAAATGTTTTTCTATGATACAACTTTAGTTCTCATGATAACCATGCACTAACTAAACCATGCGGTCGTCAACTGGATCAAAAAGAAAGGCAGCAAAGTTGGTTAGGCCGATAAATTTGAAGTCAAATAATTGTTGTCTCTATTATCTGAGCAGGCAAAGAGCCCTTTATGAACAGGGAGCAATGCCATGTTTATACAGCTTTCCTGTAACGTGGTAAAAATTCAATTAAAAGAAGATCAACACCAAACACACAGGTGGGTTTCCAACTTGGTGTCATAATGAGTGTACCCATTTGGTCAAATATTGTCAGTTTATCTAAACCATCCAACCTGAGATATTTTATATAACTAGCTGTTTGGACACACCACAATTGAGTAACTCATTGGCGAAATTTTTGACTAGCTGGAGCCTCCATGATCCAAGGGACCATCTAAATGAACCATGTGGACAACATTAGAAAAATTAGGGCGATCCGGTGGATGGAATGGACAGAAAAGTTCAAAAAATGATCGAACAGCTAAACATTACTAACTGCAAAAAACAAAAATAAGCTTATTGCTCGTGGAGTGAACTTACAGACGAGCAGAAATAAAAATGTACGGAGGCGAATTGTCCCTGGAGGCGAATTGTCCCGGAGGCGAATTGTCCCCCGAGGCGAATGGGGGGGGGGGGGGGGGGGTCCTCCTGGAGCGCGAATTCCTGGAGGCGAATTGTCCTGAGCGAATCGGCCCGGAGGCGAAATTGTCCTGGAGGCGAATCTGTCCGTGTCCCCTTTTTTGTCACAGATTCACTTCTTTTGTCAAGATTCACTTTTTTTGTCACAGATTCACTTTTTCTGTCACAGATTTCCTCTTCTGTCACAGATTTAGCTCAAACCACAGGGGGGACCAAGCACTTACAAATTGTCACAAAAATTTTCTCTCATAACAGCCTGAAAGTTTCTATAACGTTTTCTATCATGTTTGAGCATTTTCGCCGAAAATTATTTTTCCGCAAAATTTTGCCTTGGGGGACCAAGGTCACATTTCAGGCCCTGAAAACTTGGCTACCTTGTCCCCCAAGGCAAAAATTTTACGAAAAAATAATTTTTGGCGAAAATGCTCAAAACATGATAGAAACGTTATAGAAAAACTTTCAGGCTGTTATGAGAGAAAATTTTTTTGACAATTTGTAAGTGCTTGGTCCCCCCTGTGGTTTGAGCTAAATCTGTGACAGAAAAGAGAATCTGTGACAAAAAAAGTGAATCTGTGACAAAAAAAGTGAACCTGTTGACAGAAAAAAGTGAATCTGTGACAAATCAAATCTGTGACAAAAAAGTTGCCCATCAAAACAGCATTAAAAACTTCCTCTCAAACAAAAAACAAAAATTCGAAAAAGACTCAAATTCAAAATCCCTCCAAATGACCAACTCCATACTCGAGTACAGATCCCCTATTTAAAGTCGTCATTTCTCGCCGATCTTCATTTTTAAAGAAAGCTAAGATTCAGGGCTACAGAATGCATCGTGGTCTTGACCTATCACTACTGAGCTCCGATTTTTGACTCTCGAACACAAAAAAACGAAAATTGGCTCACTAAAACCCGAAATTGAAACCAAAAAAATCTCAAAACTCAGAATCGAAAACTACATTCTACTCCTGAGATTTCCAAGCTTCAATTTAAAATAAAATGTCATAAAAAACACAAAAAAATATCAAACGAACCCAAAACATCAATTGTCCACAGACAAACCAAACATTCTAATACTATATAGGAGATAAGGTCACAAAAACTGTAGCTCTAAAAAAATTTTTGTTTTAAATTGTATAAAGACAAATCCCTACCAATTTGCCATTAACAATTTCAAAAACCTGTTTGTTACAAAAAGCGCCATCTATCGACAGGTCACCTTAGACACTTTCCTCTCGGACAAAAACAAAAAAAATCAAAAGACCCAAATTCAAAATGGCTAAAAGTTCAGTTGCGCCCTCAAATGCTCATTTAACGCCTCAAATTAATTGTATTACGCCCCTCAAATTTGAAAATTAATCAAAAATGCTCATTTACGCCCTCAATTAATTATTTACGCCCTCAATTTGAAAAATTATCAAAATGCTCATTTACGCCTCAAATTGGCCTCATGTTACGCTCTCAAATTATTAGTTACGGCCCAAAATTGATCAAATGGTGGGAATTCCCTATTTTAGATAGCAATATTTCAGAAATCGAAATGTCTGACTGTGTTAGACGTCCAAACCGGTATCTTCAGTCCCCGAGTCATCGTAGGAGAACGCATGAGAGCTCACTCGAGCGACCTGGAAACGGAAAAAATTTGCACTATATCGAGGTTCGCAACAAATCGGGGTTCCACTTTCGAGACTTTCAAAGACTTTTGACCAAGTCCACATCGGAACTCGAGGTCCACTAAAATCGGGGGTCGCACAAATCGGGGTCCGCACATAAATCAGGGTTTGGACTGTACCAGAGAGAGAGAGGTAAGTTTTCCTCAGGCGGTGAAAGTGAAGTACAATGTGGTACAAGTGGTCGGCCACTTGGAGCAAAAATTTTTTCAACGTTTTTCATGTTCGAATCTGTTTTCTGGATGATTCAGCATGCTGAAGATGGTTTTGACGATGGTAAATATGCCGGTGTCCCAAGAATTTTTGAGTGTTGTGAAATAATTAATTTTGGTGAAAATCAAATTATTCACCAAAACTCAAATATACTCGAGACACGGGATTTTTACCACTGTCCAACCATCTCAGCATGCACGCAAAAGTCCAGAAAACAGGTTGGAACATGAAAATGTAAAAATTTTTATGAATATGTGACGATCGGCTGGTTTTTCGCTGGTTGAGACTAAAAAAATTTGAATTCCGCAAAAATTGGCTAAAATGAGCATTTTGGTCGATTGAGGGCGTAAAAAAAGAAGAAATTGAGGGCGTAAAAAAAAAATTGCGGGCGTAAAGAGTATTTGAGGCGTAAATAAGGCATTTGATCGATTTTCAAATTAAAGGGCGTAACTAGATTTGAGGGCGCAAACCACTTATTAGCCATCACCATCCTCCGAATGAACCACCTCCATACTCGGAGACAGATCCCCATTTATTTTCGCCGATCTTTTTTTAATAAAGAAAGCTGAGATCCAGGGCTACAAAATGCACCGCGCGCCTCGACGTTTCAGCGCACTTAATCCGAGATTTTGAATCCGAACGAAAAAAACCACAATTGATCGCTAAAACCCCAAAATTAAAACCAAAAAAAATCAAAACAAAATTCAAACAACAATTCCATCCTGAATTCCAGCTCATAAAAAAAGTTTGCCCAAAAAACCAAACAAAAACACTCCGAAAACTAAAAACATCAAAAGTGAACAAACAAAACAGCTCTAATACTAATAAGAGATTAGAATTGTGAAGGAAATTACCGTTGTTTTCCTCTATAAGGCGGCCCTCTCCAAAGCCGCCACTCGACTTGAAAATCTCAGCTATTTTCTTCTCAGGCTAACGTGAACACACTTCTGACTAATCACAAATGAAGTGAAACACGAACTTGAAACTCGAAAAAGTGTCACGTACTTCGAGTCGAATTAGTGCGAGGTCGAAAATTGAAGGTGTTCATGTTATAACTAAGATCTTTATCTGTAACCACCAGAAAGCAACTTTTAGGGCCATGGCCGACTGAGATGAATTCTCAGTGATCCAAAAGAAAAAATAATATCTGCAGTCCGATCTCGAACTCGAAGTTCATAGAGTTCGACCTCGAGTTTGGATCTTTGGTACGTGAACACTTTTAATCTGAAACTTGAACTTGACTCGAAGCTTGATGAACGTGAATAGCCATGAAGGAATACGGATTTGTTGTAAGAGCATACGTCAATCAGTTGTTTCGAGAAAACACTCATTGCAAACATGTAAAAATGTTTCAGATTTACCAAAAATAAAAAACGTGAAGAACGTTGAAAAACGTGAAGAAAACGTGAAATAAGTCAGGCTACATAGATAAGGAATAAATGGTATACTGAAAAGTTTGAAATTACGGAAGGCTTTAACTGAATTGGATAACAACATTCAGCTAAAATAAAGCATTTAAATAATAATACTTTTATTTTTCTTTCTACACCACATAAATTGTTGACCTTTAAGAAAAGTCCAGTATAATTATAATTTTTAATAATGGATATTAAATATTTATCATGTACAATTGTTTTGCTTGAACAATAAAAATTAAAATTCATAAATCTATTTTTGAAGTAAACAAGTGAAAGTGCACATGGAGCCAAACATAATGAAATATTGATTATAATTGCCATAATCTTTTACTGAAAACTTGGAATTGATTTTTAAACTTTTAGCATCGTTATCTAATATTGATGAGTTGGAAAACGATGAATATAACTAATAAAAATAGAACGATGAAAAAATTACAATGAAAGTTATATTCAAACATATAATTTCAGCGGACAATGTATATAGGGTTGACGATTTGACAAAATGCGGTCGTGCGGCTCGCGGTCTTTTTGCAAAAAATTGAAACGCGGTCGCGGTCTTTTGAGAAATGGAAGTGCGGTTGACCGCGCGGACGTGCGGTCTTAGCACATTTACGGAAAACGCATAAAATCCCCATGAAACGACTCCAAATAATGATTTTATTCCAACAATAACAATATCAGTACTCAAAATGAAGTTCTTAAGATTTCTGTTCAAAAAAGATTAGTTCTCAACATTTCGGGCAAGTCTTGAACGCTTGTATCGAAGACGTTCGAGTTCCTCCGTCTGTTTGGCCTCCAGTTCTTTGAACTTAGCATCCATATTCCGGGTGAAGTTGAAGGTGGGTTCTTAGTCGCGCGTACTTCTTGACTTTCTTCAGTGATTTTTTTTTTTTGGTTATCTTCTTCACACGCAATGCATCGTACTTCGGAGACTGATTTCTTTCGTGAAGACGGGCCTCGTTCAGCCTGAATTCCAAAAGATAGACATCTCAGCGAGAGATATTAAGAGATTGAGCCCAGGTAAAAATTCGAAAAAATCCTAATCGTGTAGACATCTTTTGGTCTTGTAAAACAGAATGCCAAGCAAATCCTTTGACGGTTTAAGACGCAAAAGGACCGCAAGCAACATGCGCGGTCGTGCGGTCTTTTAAAATCTCAGATGCGGTCTTGCGGTCGCGGTCTTTAGGTAAATTCCTGGTGATAGTCCCTTACTATATCAGTTCACGCGCGGAACTACACAAATTCAGAATAGACTTACGCACTACCGATGTTTGGTAAAAATAACCAAGTTGTGCAAAGTGCACGATTCGCGCCTATCGGTAAACTACAACTGGCGTCTTAATCGTGTTGGAATTAATAAAGAATAAAGAAACTGTAGCTTAAATTTTTAAAATTTTTTTAAATAAATACATATAAATGTTTCACATAATGAATTAGAATAAATTAACGATAGTTAGTATACCACCTTCGTAAATGAGAGATAGTTATATATCTGATAGTTATATACCAACGATAATTTACCTCAGTTCTCAACCATCGATTATCACTTACAACACATACCACCTTCTCACAATACAGATTTACCTACAGTTTCTCAACCACGTTAACCCACTTACAACACTGCACTGCACCACAATTTCCTGGGTTTTGAAAGTACCCTAGACGCTTGGAGAATTAGTACTCTAAGGATCCACCATTCGAGAAGTGGCTCTGTATTATCCCTTCCCCTCCCAATACAGCCCGCATCCTAAAGTGCAGGCTGGACTACTAAAGTGCAGGATGACTACTAAAGTGCAGGATGGACTAGCAAAATATTTTCGGACTCTTAAGTTCCATTGGACTACAAAGTGCAATAGTACCATAATTTCTTGATCAATAAATTGATTTTTTGTGTTTTCGGGTCGTGTATGTGTTTATCGTTTCTGCTCATTCACTTGATTCATCAGTAGGGTTGTCGATCGATCGAAAGTTTCGACTCGATCGATCGAAAAGTCGAGACACAGTCGAAGCCCTTCGATCGATCATGGTCGAGTCGAAAAGTCGAGTCGAAATTTTCGATCGATCGAGTCGAAAAGTCGAGTCGAAATTTTTCGATCGATCGAGTCGAAAGTCGAAAATATTTCCGCGCGCTCAAAATAGCTTTTTTCAATGAAAAGCCATACAATAATATTCAACATCATTCCAACAAAGGTTTAACAATTACTTCAGGCTCTTCTATGTTATTTTCACTTGCTTTCTTCAATACGGTCCGCCAGACTCGTTTGATGATAAGAAGATAGATGATAGAAAAAAAATAAGTCGAAATAAAATGTTCGATCGATCGAGTCGAAAAATAAGTCGAAATCAATCGATTGAGTCGACAACCCTATTATCAGTAATAGTTGTGAACTGGGCTAGCAAAAAATCGCTTTTTCAGATCAATAACGTGGTTTTCCCTGAAAGATTGTTTTTTATGCGCTGCTGGAGCTACTGAGAGCCAATTAGTTAGCTTCCGGGCCGTACTAACAATCGTAGTAACAACTTCCGTGCCAAAAGTGGAATATTTCGGAGTTCAGTCACTTTTTGCATAGCAGTTTTTTGCAAACGAAAAATAGACAAGTTTTATCTTCAGATTTTATTCAAAATCTATCGCTCATCGTAACCAGAGCTAGCACTAAATGCAAAAAATATCCGCAGCTGCGGATATTTTTGGACCTGTGAGGCTAAAAATCAAATTTATCGTACAGGTTTGAGCTGATCGTGATATGTTTTACTCGGTTTGTAGCCTAGATAAAAAGGAACATTTTGTAGTTTAAAAAGTATTTTCGGTTTACCCGAACTGAAAATATTACTAAAAGTGCTCCTAAAATATTGAGTTTGGGAAAATTATCCGAGGAATAGACAAGCTAACTTTCGACAATATTTAGAAGCGCTTTTAGTAATATTTCAGTTTGGGTAAAACCGAATACTTTTCACTCCAAAAATGTCCTTATAAATCTAGGCTAAAAACCGAGTAAAACATCATCACGATCAGCAAAACCTGTACGATATTTGATTTTAGCCTCACAGGTCCAAAAAATATCCGCACTGCGGATATTTTTTTGCATTTAGTGCTAGCTCTGGTACCGATAGCGATTTAGATTATTGTAATAAAATCTGAGATAAACTTGTCTATTTTCGTTGCGAAAAACTGCTATGCAAAAAGTGGACTGACACCCGAAATATTCAGTCACTTTTTAGCCAAGGAAGTGTTACTACGATTGTTACTACGGCCCCCGAAATTGCTTTTTTTTCTAATTTTTTTCGGATGTATTCTACGTGTCTCTTAAAAGCTCCACGAGGCACGAAGTTTTCTTAACTTAAGACTTCTTAACACCCGATAGATTTGAGCTGTGTCAGAATGAAATGTTTGATTTTTTTCTTAACGTTTCACCCCACAATGTATTCGAAGGTGTAATTATAGGCGCGATTTTCACATCACCTTAAAATAACACAAACATAACAGAAAATAACACATCTAGCAACAAATAGATCGTTATATCAAAAAAAAAGTAAAGCAATAAGTCGCAAAGGTTAAATATTGTTTTGAAGATGAAAAGTAAATACTTTATTCTCGCATTTCTTATTTAAATAATAATAATAAACAGTTATAATAATTTAAATTATTATATTTTAAAACATGTGCATTTGATCCCTAATCATAAGAAGATGCTGAATGAATTTCACAAGAAGCTAAAAATTAATAACATACCTTTTTTAAACAAAAAATCCCACAATTTTGATTGACAGGAGTAATAAGTGCACTGCCTAACAAAAGAATCGGTCGAGATTGTGCGTTATGCAGTTACGCTTACTGTTATCACTCATTATTATTGTGACCTAATCTTCAAACCCAAACCTGAGCCTACGCCTGAGCTATGCCCCCGCTGTTTTTTCAGGGTTATTTATATTTCGCCCTCAGTCCCTTTTTCTTTTTGAAGTTTATTTTTTAAAAAATTTCATTCACCTATTCTTTTGTCATTCGAATCAGCAGTTTGATACGAAAACATTACTGTGCACTAAGACATAAAAAAGATTTATTTATTCATTTCATACAAAATAGACATTGCTAGTCCTGGAGAAATCGGTGGCCAGGTAACGAAAACAAAATAATTTTAAGAATGGCAATATACAAGAAAAAAACAACAGGGGGACCAAGGAATATTTTTTGCAGAGGCAACCTTAATATATATAGAGCCTGATGTTTATTTGTCGGTTTGATGAATAATTATCGCCGTTTTCCTGACAGAAGTTTAGATATTTTTTGTGTTCACTCTCACTCATGTAATATACCATTCAAAAGCTCTGAAGGTACCATTTCAACCAATCAAAACATTTCAAAGACCTCATTAACTTTGGCATAATTCTTAAAATCAATAAAAATTTCAAGGCCTTGACAATCCAGTCCCCGTTGAACAAATCAATCATTGGCTGAAAAATAACACCTGTTGTTATGCATCACTAATTTTTATGAAACCGATAGATCCATAAATTGCGAAGTATGCAGTGTGAAAGCTAATATAAAATCACGTTCAGACTAAATAGTAAATCGAAAACTTTAAATTTTTATTCATAACTATTTTAACAATTTGAATAAGTATAAGCTTCATCATGCCTCTTTCTGAGGTGCTCAACATTTACCCCAGTAATTTTTTTCCGTTCACCAAATTAATTTGTTATTCATTCAAACCATTCAAAACATGAAACAATAATTTATAATTTTATATAATTTATAAATTTTAGCACGAAAAAATTTTTTATTACAAAAATAAAATTAAATCATAAAAAATTATCTGAAACACTATTTGAAAAAATCGTAATTACTGCAAACTACTTAAACTCAGCCATTTAACGGCTGAGGATAATGTTTGAAAGGCAGCCGGCTGAGGTAAGTATTTTTCAGCGATTTTTGGCTTCTTTGTTAATTTCAACTGTTTTTCTGAAAAATTTGAAATGTTCAGTTAATAAAAAAATTATAAATCCTAAACCATTGCTTGTTAAAATTAAATTAGCCGGCTGACTTTGAACCCAGCTTGCAGCCGCCTGAGCTTAGTGAAACGGCTCAGGAGAAGTTTCAGACCCAGCCAGATGAAGCTGTATAGCTGAGATAATTTTTTCAGTATACCACCATGGTTCTTATCGCGCTCCGTCTAGCTGCATTTTTATTTTTTCACTCGTCTTGATTTTTTTTTGCCAATCAGTGTCTTACTTTGAAAAAGCATTTTTCATTTATTTTTCAAGTCGAATTAGGTGAATGAGAAAAAATAAAATTAATTAAAAAAACGACTTTTATACACCCTTAATAGGTTCTTATGCCGAATCTGTTGCACCGTTATAAAGCAGACAGATTTCTTAACAGATGATATATCGTTAATCTTTGTATGGTTATTTCAAGCAAACTATGTACCTGCCGGTTTCACATAATGCAGATAATCGATTAACACTCTACTTAAAAATAAACTTTCACTCTCGTCTTGAGTAAGGATTTGTTCGAGAAATATTTCTAGTTCATTACAACTGATTCTACAGTCGACGATATGGCGAAAATTTCAACCTGAAAAAACAGAAATATTTTGTTCGAGTCTCTTATATCGTCGAAGCTCTCTATATACGACTCTCAAGGGACCGGCTAAAACCGAGTCGTTATAGAGAGCGTCGTTATGAAGAGCGTCGTTTTGAACATGAATGACTTAGTTCAGGACCAATAGTTCTTTTTCCGGATCCTTATGAAGAGCGAGTCGTTATAAAGAGCGTCGTTATAGAGAGGTTGACTGTTTGTGAAAAATGTAGAATAATTAAATGTATGTATTGCAAAATTTAAAAAAATTGTACACTACTGCAATCTTCCGAATTTTCTTTAGGCAATCTTTTTGTAATTAAAAAAATCATTAAAAAAAAATTTAAATAGTAATCGACTAGTATGGACTAATAATTGACCCAATGTATGTAGCATATACAGTTTGTCAATTATAAGTTAGCAGAAATATTTTAATTTTTTCTAGCGCTAGGTCATGATACGCAAGCCGCACACTATCTCGCAATTTTTTTAACGAATGTTTACACTAAGTATGCTTGAGAAAAAAAATTCTTTGTTTAATCAATAATAAACCAGAAGTCAGGTGCAAACTAGAAGTTTTAGGAAGGTTTAATAATGTACAGAAAACATGAAAATAATTATTCGAAAAATCTTAGAAGTAAAAATTCACACAAATAAAAGTAAATATTGAGAACATATAATAAAAATCTGCTACATAATCATGAGTTTTTGAAATTTCACTCATTGCTACCATGTTGTAGTTAAGGTGGTCGCTTTTTTCGTTAACTGCAAATAGTATTCAGACGTCTCTTAGTAAACTTATCCGCTAAAAACAATAAAAAGTTGTTTACTAACAATTTACGCACTAAAAAACTAGCCTTTCCAAAAAAATTGGTTAACAAAGTTTGACAAATTGCATTGGTCCCCACGTAAGTTATTTTAATATTAGGGTATCCACACGTTTCGATCACTTGAGCTGGTCAAAAGAGTCACCATATGCATTTTGATCAAGAGTCTTGCTCGGAATCAGGTCTAAGGTAAGTGAGTGCGCGCATCTCTTACCAACCAGCGCCCGCCCCCCTGCGGGTATGCAGGTGGTTCGTCGGTTAGAGATGCGCACACACACATACCTTAACACAAATCACTCGAAAGGAACTCTGGATGCAATTCACATGCATTATGGAAATTTTTTCTAGAAACGTAACCAATGAAAAAGGTTAACAATTGTTTCAAATGATCAAAGGATGCACTTTCATGAAAAGAGATTATTAGAAAGATCAAAAGTTTTGGAAATACTTCACAGTGAGCATTATGATATACTAATTTAGCTATCCTGAAATGCCAGCTTTTTCATAATAAAAGTTCCGATTATCTATTCCCCCTGACGTTACTTCGCTGCCACAGCTTTATTTTATCTGTTTATTTTCAGCTCTCCTACGAAGTCTACTATATAGTGTTCGTCAATAAAATTATAAACATCTTTCTCTTTTTTAAAGCCACAGCAACTAAATTTTTCGCATTTTCTCGTGTTAGAATTTCTATATATTTAGAAATATATGTCAGAGAAATAATAAGGTACTTATATATATATATTTATTTATTTAATCATGTTAGTTTTGAATGCAATCTTTTTTGTTAAATATATAAATAATAAATAGTAAAAATAACTGATATAATATGAAACGTTTTCATAGTAGTTTGAAAATTTGTCTGATAGTGTTATAGTGGTTTACCTAAATCAAGTTTTTACTTTGAATATAATAAAATATCAGCTTAAAAAATTGACATATTGTGCGAAAAACCTTAAAAAAAATCTGTACATTGTTCACAGTTTGAGTAGTTTTTTCGCAGATATTTCACTACAGAAGCTAAAACATATTTACAAAGTGTGTGATGGCTTAGGCTTAGGGGAGGGGGGATTACTCTGGTAGCGCCATTTTTCTAATTCAGAAAGTGTTCAGAAAAGCTTCTCGTATCTTGTTTGTGCAGAAAAATGAAATCTGGGGCTGATTTTGGGTCACTTTTTAAAAAAATCCGAGTGAGGGGGGGACTAAAGAAGTACATTTGAGACGTGATCTGCGGATGCCTTAAAAGAATAGCCAACAAAATGAGCCGCGTCTCCCATCCTCAAAATGACACCTTCCTTGTAAGTTCCCCAGGTGTATCTAAAGTGAATCTAAAAATTTTTTTTGCTAAATATCTTAAAAACCTTTTAACACGAGAACGGCTTTGTAAGAGTTGCTGATTCTGATACAAATTAACGCTGAACACGATGGTGCGGGTCTTTTTTGCTTCAATGATAGATCAAGTAGGTGAAAAAGGGTCTGGAAGGTAAATTGCATATGGTCGAAATCCAACTGGATACCCGCAAGTTTCCGAGGAATGCGCCATGTGGTAATATTACATCGATGATTATAATACAATAAAATGACCGCCAAGAGTTCAGCTTTCCGATGGTACTAAAACGTAGAACTTTTTGTTAAAAAAGTTGAATAATAAATCACATTTTGTTTTCGAAGTAGGGAGTTAAGTGTTCTAACCTGAGATTCTAACAAGCCTAAACTTAGTGTAGAGTTGACATATAAATGAATGATAACGAATACAAACAAGAACAGGATTTCACTATCATTTTCGCACTGAATGCAGAAATAGTTTATTGTTAAAACATGAAAAATGTCCAAATTAATATGTAAGTTGCAACACAAAATTTCTCGTAACTTTTTTCTACTGGGAACCTATAGTTCTAACACCGAATTCGTGTTCAGCCGTGGTTATTTGCTTACGCAACTGGTCTTGAGAAGAATCTACACTAAGTTATGGCTTGTAGAATCTAGGTTAAACACTTAAAACCCCTACTTGAAAACAAAATGTGATTTATTTCAACTTTTTTTAACAAAAAAGTTCTACGTTTAGTACCATCGGAAAGCTGAAACTCTTGGCGGTCATTTTATTGTATTGTAATCATCGATGTAATATTACAACACGGCGCATTCCTCGAAACTTGCGGTATCCAGTTGGATTTCGACGCATTATTGCAATTTGTAACCTTCCAGACCCTTTCACCTACCTTGATCTATCATTGAAGCAAAAGACCCGCACCATCGTGTTCAGCCGTTAAATTTTTGTATCAGAATCAGCAACTCTACAACCGGCCGTTCTCGTGTTATATGTTTCGATATTATAAAAATATGAAACTATTTCACATAATTTATTTTGTTTCTGGGAGAGTCGACTGTAATAGAAAAAATATAAGCAAATATCTTCTATTGCATTTTTTCGAATGTGCGTTCTTTTAATCGAAAATACTCTTTTTCGCTATGCTGTCATTTTGAAGCATTCATAAACCGTGAATTTTCCGTGTATCGAAACAGGTCAAATAGGGAAGGTAGGTATATCTAAGAATTTTCCTCATAACGTGAGGTCGAGTCAAGACGTAAAGCTGCGGATGCCTTACAAGAATAGACATAAAATGAGTCGTCTCCATCTTTGATAATTAAAATAAATAACTTACACTGCACGAACACTGGCGAAACTGCACAAAGAAGCTTGAGAATTCGGAATTCTCGAGCGCCAATCTAGCAGATTAACCGAAGTTTCTATAAATTAGTCGTAATTCTTAAGAAAAAATTCATACACAATCCGTAAACCTAAAAATTACTCGAAAGAAAATATTCTGCATCAAAAAAATCAAACAATGAAAATTTGATTATGCCTGTTTTAATACTCGGAGTGCGACCTGGTCAGATGTGTATAAAAACTACAAGTCCCCCTGAATTGTATACAGGGTGAGTCCTAAACTTGAACCATTTTCGGAAGATTTTGTCAAAGGCTTCTTCGGACCGGTGAAAAACCAAAAAAAATTGAGCTTCCATAACACTCTAATAAGTAAAACTTAAAATGCTTAATAAACCAGGGTATCATCCTCAGAATTTTTAAAAAGGAACATTGGGCCGAAAAAAACATTTTGACAACTTAGAAGGAAAAAATGTCATTTATCCAATGCTTATTTGCCATTTCAAAGCGGTAAAAAGATTTTGGCTAAAAGTTTGAAAATCGAAAAAGATTTGGGCTTCCCGAAAAAACGAAAAAATCTTTTCAAAAAACAGATCGATACCCGGTAATAAACACAAAACATATTATGACGAACCGTTTGTGAAAAAAATTTGATTGATAAGGGAAACATTTTTTAGTTTTTTGCGAATTCGTAAATCTGCATCAATTCTTAACCAAAAGCTACCTGCCTAGGCTTGATCTTTGCATATTAAAACTTATAGCGTTGTGAAAAACCAATCAACACCCTTTTTCCGGAAAACTTTTCTAGAACATGCAACAAAAGTTTGGATTCTAGTCAATGATTTTTAAAAATATCTATGTCAACTATTAGTAATTTTTGTTCAATATAAAAAATCGTGCAACTCATAACGGCTATTAAAAATTAATTAATGTTGAAATTCAAATATTTATAGTCTTGAGAAATTTGGCATCTGTTAGTGACGCCACACATGGCTAGAACAGTTTATGAGCAAATCGACCACGCTGAGTATGAACCCGAATTAATCATGTGAAGTATTCAATCATTTGTCGATAAGAAAAAAATTGCTGCTAATTCGTATTGCATTCATACAATGTTTTTGGTTATTCATTCTCAATTGTCTCAATGATAAAACTTGATGAATAATAATAAATAAATAACA
>SADC01000260.1:138955-207859 GCA_004194705.1 Ditylenchus dipsaci
TCTATCTCATAAAAAAAGATCTGTTATGTATTTATGAAATATGAAAAATAACGCAATTCATAAACGCCAAAATACTTGCGACACCCTGTACATTAAAATATCAAGCAATAAATCCATTCATTAATCCCTGGTGAGTTGAATGTAAGGTTTCACCATGTGAAAAATATAATAATTTTATACATTCACAAAATTTTTATGCTGTGAGGAAAAAAAAAAGCAAGTCAATCTCAGATTTTGGAGTGGTACTATACCATACACTAAATTTTTTTATAAACATACGAAAAAGCTTTCCAGCTGGGTGAAATCAGAACAACATAAAAAATCTAACTTCAAAAATCCACATAAATTAACAAGTTAACTATATTTTAAAAACAAACATGAGGCCACAAAAAAATATGAATTTAAATATTTTAGAAAATAATAATTTTTTTCATTACACACTGAAATTAAAAAATAATGTGTTTGTATTATGTTCTTCACAAAAAATTTGTAGCTCTGATGTAGCTCAATTTTTTAGTCACTATAATGCAAGTATTTTTCCAGACTGATAACATTTTCATGATTACTACGATTGCTCTTATCAGATGTGGAATTTGAGAAAAAAATTTGAAATCGCTATGTTCTCTTACCCATCAAAACTTTTGGAATTCTCGCTAAAATTTCACTTTTTTGACTCCAGTTAAATGGAGCAGTCAGAATCAGAACATTTTGAGAGGTAAAGGGGGCGAGGCGAAACTTCGACGCTACTCGGTAATACACCGCCACAACCCGAACCACCTCTGGAGTACCATCTCCTCCAATGACTTTTTAGGGGTCCCTTGAATCCATACCTTTTTCTTTTTTTAAATAGTACGGGTTGTCTATGAAGACTGATGCCTAAGGCCCAAAGCTGAGCCTAAAGCCTGAGCCTAAAGCCTGAGCCTGATTGCTAAGCCTGAAAATTATTGGCGTGGGCGGGGGGGGGGGGGGGGAGGGAGTTGGTATTCTTCACGAGGAGCTATTTTGAAGAGGGAGGGGTAGGGTGGAGGAAGGGGTTATAACCGAGTATAAACAAAACTTCATTTGTTTTCTCTCTCTCAAATTTCAGATCTGAGATGAATAACATAGTGAAAAAAAATTAGTCTTAAATATAAAACTTTCTCTGTAGCTAGTAAGGAAGTGAGTTACCGAGGGCTACAAATTTGGTGAACCCAATACTACATCGTGAACTTGATCAGAGTTAGCTAATCAGCTCGAAAAATAAAACATAGCAAATCGACTTTGTATCGGCATAATCACCACTCAGAAATTAAATAGCTTGAAAAAAACTTTTACTGACTTTTTCAGAACAATAGAACATGTCATTTTGAAAATATTACCTTAGTCTCCCTATTGTGCTCCATTTACTCTAGAGTGTCTTCTAAAAAATTGATTCATGACTCAGAATTCATTATTCCTTTTCTGCGGCTAAAGTTTTTTGTAATAGAAACTACCATTCCACTGGGTGCTGGCCTGATCCTCAGCTCCTTGCAGCTTTGCCTTCTTCATGATGATCGCGAGTCCGGATTCTCGGATTTCAAAATTGGCTTCGGCACGTTTTTCCTTCAGCATTGCCTTGCTTACCTTTTCCACAACACAGAGACCCGACGAATTCATAACACATTTTGGTTCAGCTTAAGAACGAAGAAACTACCGTATTTCTCGAATAGGAGCACCGGTGTTATTTTTCGATCTACCGCTAGGAGGTGCGTTTATTAGAGCAGGTGGCCACACTCTGCAGCCAACGCCACACTCTGCAACACACGCCACACGCTGCAGCCACACTCTGTTCACAATGGAAAAATTGAAGGTGCCCATTATCTTAATCCAAAACATCATCTTAATTACTATTCAGCCCAAACTATTCAGTCACTATTCAGTACTATTGAGTCACAACAACACAACACAACAATATTCTAGATCATTCTTCCTTGCCACTCCACTGCGCTTCTTTTTTGAACTATCGACAAGCCTTTGGCGGACTTCTTCGGCTTCCAATCGACTTCTGTTCGCTCCGCGCCTTCGCATTTCAGCCGGTTGAAGAGATCGAAGAGGATTCTGCACTTCTGTTCGCCAAAGCCCGTTCGGTTCATTCCCAGTCCTGTATCGGCCATCGCACCTGCATTGAGAGACCCTCGTCAATCAAGAAGTTGTGGAGAGCACAGCATGCCTTGACAATCGAATCGGCACCTTATCGCTTGTCTCGATGGGCTTGAGAAGGACCCTCCAAATGGCACTCCATGATGCCAAACACATTTTCGATCACTCTGCAGCCACGACAGATCCTGAAAGCAAATAAAGATCATTTAAAGAGACATGCTGGACTTTATGTAGTTTGGGGGGGGGGGCACCATTTTGTTGTGATTTTTAGTTTTTGTTCAATTTTTTGATTTTTGAGGCTGTGTTTATTATTTTTTAGGATAAGGCTGCAATTCCTGAGCATTTGGTTAAACTTTGCCTTGCTAAGTCAGACTACGATCCACCTGTTCTTCAACAATTGAAAAACATTAATTTGTATCAAATATACGCGATGATTCAAGCGACTGATCTTTTCATGAATGGCTTAAAGACTTGGGTTTGATCTTGCGTGAAAGAAAATGCGAATGTGGCAATTACATGAAAGTATACTTGACTTCATAATATTTTTGCTGTTTTTGTAGTTATAGTTATATCAAACAAAGAAAATTCTAAAAGATGGAATGCAATAAAAGAGGTTGCAGAAAGCGCATTGGCCAATATGTCGGAACATTTTTTGAGAATGCTAGTTTGGATCTAAGTGAAATCTTTTTGTTTCCTATTTCTGGTGCTACGGAATGGATTCAGTAGAAACTCTTCAGCGTGAATTCCGCAGATCTAATGGTATATAAGATTTTGCATATAAATACTAAAATGGTTTTATTATGCAATTGTATGTACCACACTTGATCATCACACAATTACTGATTGGAAGGCATTCTTTCGCGAAATTCCGATGATGTACTACGTTGCGAATCCAATCAAAATCGGAGGACCTGGCACCATCGTAGAGATAGATGAAACTTTTATTTCGCATTCCAAATACAACAGAGGACGCGATCCAGGTGCTGATGCTTTATTAATCGACTTTATCATTATTTTTATGCAGCTGCAAAAAAAGAAAATACCAAAATTTTTGGCGGCGTTGAACGAGGCACTCGAAAATGTTTTATGGTTGAAGTACCAGATACGAAGAAAGACACGCTTTGGCCTTTTATTTTTATACTACGTTTTGCCTGGCACAATATTATGAGTGATGGACTGCGAAGCTATTATGGCCTAGAACACGCTGGAGCAGATTATGAACATGGCGTTGTCGAACATAGTATATTTTGTCGACCCAGAGACAGGTTGTAATGACTTTGAAAACTAAGAAAACTAAAGGCTTTTGTAGGTGATCACACACAATCAATTGAAGTAACTGGAACAAATTTAAACAAGATCGCATTAAAAGCAAGTACGAGCGGCCGAATCTCTTTTCACATCTATATCAATGAATTTATCTGGAAGAAGGAATTTAAAGAGCACAGAATGTATGAGTTGTGGAAGTTGATTGGAAGACTGTTTCCATGCACTTAAGGAATAAAGATTCATGTTTGCAAAAATGAGCTTTGATTTTTCGCAAAAAACAAAAAATGGGTGGCCCCCCCCCCAAACTACATAAGGTCCATGCATTAGTTAATTAAAATGCCTGTAGTTAATAGATTCGTTTTTCATCGGTCAATTCTGCGCCCGGCAGCGGCTTCATGAGATTAGTCATCAACGGAAAGGCTGCATCGCCCACGAAGAAGAAAGGAGATTTACTTCGGAATTTGGCAAGGTTGCTGGCTCCGGCAAGTTGAGTGATCCATCTTTCAAAGCTTTGTTCAAGTCGCATCTACAAATCACATCACAATAAGCATCTCTGAAAATCATCAATAGTTGGAGAAATACCTGTCAAAAATTCCACCGTCATTTCATGACGAAAGCACCCAATGTCGGCATACGTGATTCTATAGGCGCGAGTCGCAGACCGCCATCAACACGATTGAAAAGGTTCCTTTATAGTGGAAGAAAAGAGATCCAGAGTTAGCCGGCTTCTTGATGCACATGCTTGCGTCGATGCATCTTATATAGAAACATATCATAGAAAATGCTAACTCAAAATACCTACCTAGTGTGGTTGGGACATTTCCATTTTCTCCAGAACCGCGAGCAATTCTTTCCCACTCCTCGTAATCTTTTGGCACTTGAATATATTGAGGCTGTAGCACTTCATAGATGGCTAGGCACGTTTCACGAACGACATATGCCACACTTGAATCCCATTCGAAATTGACCAGCTAGCGAACGAAAACTTTCCCGGTGGCCAGGAAACGCAGTGTGACGACGAGACGCTCTTCGGCGAAATTGGTTCACGGATTAAAGTTTTGGTCAGCCTGAATTTACACTTCAACACATGCACAGCAAAAAGAAAGAAGAAAATAAAAACCTGTCTCTCAGAACCCGAGAAGAAGTTGAAAAGTGTCCTGCCCATGCGCAATATAGCCTTAAATCGTGCCTCATCCTGCTCAGTTCTTGGAAGAGAATGATGGAAGGCGCTTGCTGCTTTCTTTGCTGATTGATTGGACGCACCCACCATCTACGTTTGGCTTTTCTGCTCTAGCAACATCTAGCAACATCACAGTAGAAGCTTTCGGTTCCTTGGCGCTACATCAATAACAAAATCATGGAAACTATAAAATCAAATATTTGCGGCCTCAACAAGGTATAATGAAGTGCACAATTAAAAATTAAGAAGCCCGAAATCCGCCAGTCAAATAAATCCTTTATGCAAGTAAAAAATAACAACATTATTCCTCGAACTCCACTTGTACAACAATTCATTAATCCAATATTTGGCCTTCGCTTTCTTTCCGCGGCTCGAGAGTTTTCAACTTCATGCCAATTAAGCGCCCAAAAGGTCGTCTCATCTTCGTTGTTCTCAGCTCCTGCAGAATCTGCTCTTCTACCGGATTACGCGGCTTTCTTCGCTTTCGACGGAGTAGGGAGAGCGAGACCAAATCATCTTCAGAAAAGTCATTCTCCAGTCATCCTCCATCCGGTATCCAACGTCGACGTGTGACTGTAAACGGACGAGAGATTGTTCAAAAAGTCGACAATCACTTACGTTCACGCTCCTTGCTCTCTCCATCCAACCAAGTCGTGTAGTCGAAATAAGCCAGGTCAATGCAATCGCTGTATTTCGGTAACCGCTTCCGCTGGGAGATGCCTCTTCTTCGTCTGCCTCGCATAGCCATCTCGCAGATTCTTCCACTTTTTCGACGCTTTCTTTCCATCTAATAAAATGAAATAAGCATTTGTCAAAAAAAAGCAAATAAATAATGCAAAACAAACCTCAATGCCAACCGACTCGCAATTCTTGACCAGATGGGACCCTTGTTCGTGTGTTCAATGTACTCCTTAAGAGACTTGTCGTAGAGGCAGCGCCTTTTTCACTTCTGAATCAACTTGACGAGAATTGGATCTGCTTTCGAGTCCTCTTCGAGAGATTTTGATCGGCTTCTCCACACTTGTTTGTCGGCGAAGCGAAGAGCTCATCATCACTTGTGACATTTGATCTGAAAAACAAGAAATTCAATATTAACAAGGAAACAAAACAACAACATTTCTACTCGAAAGCAACCATAAAAAATAAAATGAAATCACACATAAACATAAAGTGAAAATTTCAAAACGCCACACTATTTTCAAATATTTTTGAAAGTGTGGCTGTTACTGCAGCGTGTGGCTGCAGCGACAAATTTCCCATTGTGAACAGAGTGTGGCTGGAGCGTGTGGCGTGTGGTTGCAGAGTGTGGCGTGTGGCTGCAGCGTGTGGCGACGCATTGTGAACACCCAATCGCCACACGCTGCAGCCACACGCTGCAGCTGTAGCCACCATTGTGAACAGGCTTAAAAGCTCAAATTCAAACGTCAAACTCTAATGATTCGTCGCTCAAGTAACCGTTTTCACCATCTTGCTCAACATCATTTCTTCGATGGCTGACACATTCCAATAGCTGATCGCGCCACTGCACTTTGTAAGCCCTCCGGAATAGGCCATGTTATTGAAGCAGTCTATTTGGACGTCCTCGCCCAACACGTGTGTATCTTCTTGTGCGTCATTTGCCATCCATTTGTCATAACTCTTGCGGAGGTGTTCCTCGAAAGGACGATTCCATGAGACATCAGGAGCCTAAATAATTCCAAAGTGGAAAGTTGAACATTTGAAAGGAAATGCAAACTGTATAAACTTAGTGCATCCGAGTACAAGGGAACAGTACGACCGTTCCAAAAAACGGAACTGTTTTCAGACAAAGCTTGTGAACAACGCAGAAATTTTTTCGAGATAATTTTGAATACAAATTGAGCTTTTTTTGTTTGTATTTTTTATAAAATTGCAGTTTTCATCTTTTCAAAAAATGAGGGGTGCGCTTATAGAGCGGGTGCGCTTATTTTCACTCTACTGCTAGGGGGTGCGCTTATTAGAACAGGTGCCCTTATTAGAGCGGTATTATTAGAGCCCTGTCCATTATGGTTTGTTATTATGGTGATTCAGTGATGATGGTGATTGTGGTTAACATAATCACCTTAACCATGATCACCTTCAAACAACAGGGGGGACCAAGCTGTTTTTCAATAAAAACAACAGGGGACCAAGTCAAAAATGGAAACGTATTGTTACTAGAGCCGCGAGTGCTCCTATTAGAGGAAATACGGTAAGTATTTTAAAGACCGTCAACATTCTATCGGTAGAAGACAAACCCTGTTTGAAATGCATTACGATTTCAAGAAGTATTTGCCCCTTTAACTCTCTATTTCGGTCACTCCTCTCGAGAAATTCGACGGTACGAGATATTTACTTCCGCAAATCTTTCTCCTTACAATTCGTTGTATAAATTGTTTTACCGCTGTATGCCCGATTCAGACCATAATAGATTGCCTTTACTTACTCAAATATTTTAATTTTCAGAATAATATTCACTTTTTTCAACACTATATACATATAAAACGAAAAATACATACAGTTGAACTTCAAATCAGTGTACAGTTTCGTTTACATCAGACAGCGCTCCAAAATGTAGCCTATTTTCGGTTCTTGAGCCAACGATAGTTTTTCATTTGTTTTCATGTTCTGCAACTGAAAAGTTTCTTTGCTATCTGAGCACGCAATTGATAATATGAACTCTGAACGTAATATGAACTAAGCAAATAGTCAAATGATAAGTCAAGCATTCAGTGGCATTGATAAAGTCCTAAAAAACTGTGTAAAAGCCCAAGTGCTCCCCCCAAAAAAGCTTTTCCTTCAAGCCTTTCTTTTTCGGTCCCCTTGATTTTTCAAGCCCTCAATGCATTGCATGGTCTTCGGCAGCAAAGCTGCCAAATTCTTGTGGTATGTCGGTGCAAAAAGTAGAAATGATTGAAAATTTTAAAAATTGCTTTAGAGAAAAATACTCTTTCGAGGGTGAGCACACTTGGGGTGCTGACAAAAATTGGCTACAAATCGAAATTTTTTTCGAATATATTTTTTATTGTAACACTTGCCCGTGAATTAGGTATACCGCATTCCTCTAATAAGAGCCCATGGGCGCTAATTTTTCAAACTCCAAAATCTGAAAAGTTTGGAGTCAATCTCAAGATTTTTGGGTTAAATATTTAAATGTTAAATATGGAACCGCTAGATCTGTGAGAGTTAAAAATGCATTGAACAGCTTTGCAAAATATTCTCTCTCGCTGAGATATAGGTGTTCAAAGTGGGGGTGGGCGCTTATTAGAGGAATACGGTACATTAAAGAAGCGAAAAAAGCTACTTGGGCTGAAAAATTCGGCTGAGGTGGCGCAGTAGGTAAGCGTTTTTCTTTTTTTTGTCCCAAAACGTGCGCAGGTTCGATCCCATTTGGTGACATGCTAGTTATTTTGGCCTGTTTGACAAATGTATAAGGAATTTGGGATTCCGAAACTGACTTTAAAATTTGAATTACCTCGAAAAATGGTTAAACAGGACAAAATGATGAAAGTCTATTCATGTAGGATCGGGCGGCAATTTTAGGCCGTGAAACATAAACGCTTATACACTGTGCCACCGATGACGAATATTTCGGCCTAACTTTCTCGTTAACATAATTTTCTATTAGCAAGGCATAACTTTGCGTTTTTACTATTCTAGTATATTAGATATATCTAACTGTTGTCATTTTAAATGTGTTTTTAGAGACATATTGTGGCGGGGCATTTATTCAACAGCCGGATTACTCAAAAGCAGATAATTCGACAGAGCAATTTTCACAGTCGGATTATTCAAAAACCGGATAATTCAACAGTGGATTATTCAACAGTCGAAGTTTTCGTCAATAATTGTTTTAACCCGCTTTTTGATCACGTATCGAGCTAATTGTTCTCAAGATCAATAGAAATAGCCAAGAAGAACTGATCCTGAGAAAAATTAGCTCGATACGTGATCAAAAAGCGGGTTAAACAATTATTGACGAAAACTTCGACTGTTGAATAATCCGACTGTGGAAAATTACTGTGTCGAATTATCCGACTGTTGAATAATCCGGCTGTTGAATTATCCACTGTCGAATTATCCGCTTTTTTGAATTTTACGTCGTTTAATAAAGCCCCCGCCCATATTGTCCTATCCAACAAAGGGGGTATTTTTGCCTTGGTTCCTCCTGTTGAATTAATTTCGTTATTTTTAGGCCAAGGCTCAGGCGGAGATCAACCTTATTTTGATGTTTTTTTCAAATTTGAGGTCATTTTGAATGTGAATTGAAATTCTGCAATGAATGATGCCCACTCAATTTTTAATTTCACATAAGTTTGTCTGACATTGCAACATCAATTCGTTTGCAAAATGGCTCTAGATCCACTTTTTTAGAAAACACGAAACTTGGATTGGATTAGTCCTTTCGTGTTGAGACCATCTGCTGAACAGCTTTCAGTACCCCTTAAACTCTAATCTTAATGCTAACTCCAGTTTAGGTGTTCACGAAGCTCATAGTCCTCCTAAAACTCATTTTTTCACCAACTACATGGAAAATCTGATTTTATGACTAGTAATATTTTTTCATGTTTACTATGTTTGCCATCATACGATTCGACACTTGAGAGAAAAAAATTTTTTTTCCTAATTTTGCCTTGGAAGCCCCTTACCACTTAAAATTTTTTGAATTCCTGTCAAATTTTTGAAATTCAAAACTTTTTTTGACTTCACCATTGACTTCATATAGCTTTGAAGTTATTATAGATTACTGCAAGGTCTTATTTCGGTCAAAGAAAAAATAATTTCAACTTTGAAATTTGGCGGAAATTCAAAAAATTTTCAAAGTTTTAGAAGCTGCTTAGACCCTTAGACCCTGCTTGGTTAACTGTAAATAGTGTTCAAACGTCTCCTAAATGATATTTATACGCAAAAAAATCTCTCTTAACAATTCCGCACTAAAAAGTTAGAGTTTCAAAAAATTAAGAACAAAGGTTGAGTTACTGCCTTGGTCCTCCAAGGTAAAATATTGTGATTGAAGTATCCTACCCCGTTTTGGTCACTAGGGCCAGCAAAAAGAGTCTCTATATCAGGGAAGGCAATCGCGCATTTTAAAAAAAAATTACTTTTTCCGGGAGCCCAAACTTTTTTTAATTTTTACGTCGAAATCATTTTTTTTTTCAAAATGGCAATAAGCACCCGATAGAATAACTCTTTTCGACTAAAAATGGCTGAATGTACTGTTTTCCAAAAAAATTTCATTCCCATCACTGGGCCGTGGCACAAAGAGACTCGATATGTATTTTATGATCAAGAGTACTGCTCTGGATCACGTCGAAGGTAAGTGAGTGCGTGCATCTCTAGCTCTCGAGCCCTGTGCCCTGAAGGGGGCTCAGGGAGCTTGAGAGAAGTTAAATCGAAGTAGCGCCAAATATTTCATTCGGCAAATAATGTTTAATAAAAAAAATTCTAGATTAAGACCTTTTTATGTTATTTCAATCCAATTAAATGAGCCCTCGAATATCAAATAATACAAAAAGTCTAACCTGCTTGAAGAGATTGATAATTCCAGAATATGAGCGAAGTTAGTCGTAACTCTGACTTCCATTTTAAACCTTTTCTGTCGATCTCGTGGAATATTTGTACAAATCGAAAAACTTTGCTGGTTTGATCAAACGGCGATGATAAGGAGACCAAATAAATACCAAAGTCTCACATTGATAAAGCAGTGATACATCACTACTAAAAATTGTTGAACCTTCCGTACGAATGTCAAGTTCTAAGTGGCGACACGGCAAAATAGCTGAATTAGTTAAAAAGAGATGAGAAACTTGAGTAGTGTTAGGCTGTTGTGAGAGTTGTTCAGTGTTTAGCAAAGTAAAATATTGATTTCAAGAACTGTCTGTTTCCAGAGATGAAAAAATTGAAGGCAACTGTGACAAGCAATCGATCCATTTAGCCTCAGCTTGTAAAGATAAACATACTCGTTTTTGCTCTTAAATAAGTCAGCTTAATATATGGAAGCATATCAGATAAAGAATATTTACACTTTGAAAGGCCTCTCAAAAAATCTGAGAAACAAGAAGTAGAGGAGTAGTGAAATAAGTAGCTCCGTTATGCATTGCTGCTAAAAATCCTTTCTCCGAACATTCCAAGGTTAAACAATCAAAGTATATGCAAGGAGTCTTGGAAAAATGAGTTTGAACCAATTTATTAAATACTTGAGAACAGGTGGACAAGCAATTCAGTTCATCACGACTAAAAAAGTTGCATATATCGTTTAGCTTGGCAACATCCAAGAATGGCTTGACGTCGAAATGTTTAGAAACTGCAAGTTTACTGCCAGAATGGTTTCTTTTCATTTTCTTGAAATTTTAGAAGTAAGGTGAAATATATAACACGTTTTCTTCTATTTGAAAAACTTGTTTGACTGGTTGCTTGTAGTTTTTTAAAAAATATCAAATGATAAGTTATTCGTTGGCATTTTTGAAAGTAAATTATTCAACTCTAGGTAGTAAGAGATGCCCGCACTCACTGACCAAAGACATAATTCTGAGCAAGACTTTTGATCGAAAATGCACCAAGAGGCTGTTTTACCAAGTCCCATGTTGAAAAACATGTTAAAAATGACCTCCCCACTAACATACACTCCCATTAACAAACACTTCTCATTAACATACGGACGGCCCGGTCCCGTTCTAAACATTGGCCCTCCCATTAACATACAGTCGAAGCTTTTTTCGAATTAAAACCCTGTTCTGCACAAACAATTCTGCAAAATCTCATTTTTTTTTATGAGAATTTCGAAAAAAAATTGCATATTCAAGAGTCTTCAAGAGTCTTTAATCCTCCCGATTTTTACTGCTCTTACATCTTTGTTTTTATTGTCATCTTGTTTCCCACGCTCTTGCAAGCATTAAAAAATGACTCTAGTAACAAATGAACTAACCCCCCCCCCCAAACTTCGTTTTTAAAATCGTGTAATGTAATTTTATGGGGTACGCGTCCTCAGCCGTTTCGTCCTCAGTTCTTATTATCTCAAAAACTCATGCTCAAGCACCTTTATGTAAATTTTCTTCACCTAAATGCACTTTATAGAATAAATAGGTAGTTAAATCTTCTAGTTAAGTCTCTACCCCGTTTTAATCACTGGAGCTGGGCAAAAAGAGATTCTACATGAATATTATGATCAAGAGTCCTGCTCGGTATCATGTCTAAGGTAAATGAGTGCCCGCATCTCTAACCAACCAAGCCCCCTGCGCTCCTTCGGGGCGCAGGGGCTTGGTGCTTGGGGTTGAGATGCGCACACCCACATACCTTAGACGCAAATCACTCGAAAGTGACTCTGGATGCATAAAAACAATATGCATACCAGAGCTTCTTTATGCGGTAGGCCCCAGATAACAAAACTATGTTCAAATCCCATCTTTGAATGTATCTGGGTACTTGTTCAAGTGGATTTTTTTTTATTTTCTTGCGCAAAAAACAAGTTTTGGTTATATTTAGACAAAGTCGAGGCTGAGGACGAAATGGCCGAGGACGAAACGGCCCGAGGACGAAACGTCCTGAAAACGAACGTCCGTGTCCCAATTTTATGTGATTTATATGTAATTTAAAAAAAAAAACAATAAAAACAATAAAAATAAGTTTTCAAGCATTTGCTGACCTGAGAAGTTGATGTAGAAAATTGAACAAAATTAGACTTGTTGTTCTGGGTGACTAATTTGAACCACCCGAAAGAGTGATTGACGACTCCAAAAAATGGAGTTTGAACATATTTTTATTGACTGGGGCTTACCGCAGGAATAACTCTGATCTGCATGTTTTTTTTTGCATCCAGAGTCACTTCAGTGATTCGCGTCTAAGTATGTGGGTGTGCGCATCTCAACTCCAAGCCCTCTTCATGCAACCAGAGTGACTTTTGAGTGATTTGTAATTCTCTAAAAAGTTCTTTGCGCTCCCGAAGGGTGCTTAGGCTTAATTGGTAAGAGATACGAGCACCTACTTACCTTAGACATAGTTCTATAAAGATTTTTAAAGACTCTTTTTAGACAGCTTCAGTGCCGAAATAGGGTGGAATACCCTTATTTAATGTGCTTTACCTTAGTCTCCAAGGCAAAAGTGGAATTTCGGTCAAAATTATTTTTTTTAAAAATTTGAAATAAATCAAATGGTTGAAAATTAAAAATGTTGGAAAATAGGTTTTTATCGATTTAAGCGCAGAAAAATCACTTATAAGACGTTTAAAAATGATTTACGAAAACAATTTAAAAATTCGAAACTTTTTTCAATAAAATATATACATTTTTGTGAACTAAATTCAAAAATTCACGTAATATTGTGGGTAAGGTTGTAAAATGGTTGTGGGTAAGAATTTTGAAATTCAGGAAAAAATCGAATATAAACGAGAAAACAGCTCACAAAAATTTCAAATTATCGAATTAACTGCGTAAAAACCCTAATGATTCTATTAATTGAATTGTTTTATTGCTGATTTTTTTGGTTTTGCAATTTTTCGTGTTTTCAGTACCGCTTATACAAACCGTTGTAAGCGAATTCGTGCACCAAAATAGTGAAATAATGCACCAAAACTATTAGATGGACAAATTTTTTTTTGTTGAAAACTGAATATAGTATATCGGAAGATTGGCTTTTTCGCACATAAGATACAATCTTCGAATAACGTCGAATGAAAAAGCATTGGCAAAGTCGTTTGTCCCTTCAAAGACGTTATTAAGAGAGTCCACTGAAGTCAAATTTTGATTTAAAAATCTCAAATCTCATTGTCAAGCAATATTCTATGTTTGACTGCAATATATAGTCAAATCAAACTAGGGGAGCCTAGGAGCATATAGTTTGACAAAATAAAAAATTTTCAACTTAATTTAACTTAAAAAGTTTGTAGAATTTTAAACGCGCTACGCGCGTCGTACTGGTGCTAGATGGACGCTAAAGCGGCCAAATTTTACAATAAATTAAGCTTTTTCTGAACAATTAACCGCGCACTATCTTTTACAACATTATTTTACAACATAATAGTTTCTTATCTAACGTGGGTACATCAAACATCAATTCTCGGGTGAAACTTTGAAAAACTAACATAGCCCGGGATCTCATGCCATTTTCAAGACATCCAGCCCAGGCCGAGATCAAATGACCATTTTCAGGACATCCAACCCAGTTCGGGATCTCGTGTCCATTTGCAGGACATCCAACCAAGCCGAGGTCTCATCCCCACTTTCAGGACTAATTATAACTTATAAAAACTCTTTAAAGACGTCCAGTCTTAAGACTTAATAAGAATGATAACTGCAAATGATTTCGAGAGTGCGACAACTCGAATTTAAAAAAGTGAGAAATTCAAAATTTGTCGAAACACCAAAAAGTTTGTTCTAAAGGTTATTCAGCGCAAAGAGTTGCCCTAGAAACACCGCCCACTTTCTTGTCTATATTACAGTATCACTTCAGGCAATATGCCTGATCAAGACCGTTGTATACCCCTTCAGTAATTTTTCACAACGTAATCACAACTATATTACTTGAGGCAATCCCCCTGAACATCACCGTTCTTATCTAATCTACATTTCTTTCTTATCTTTTTCAGTTTTTTCTGAAAACACTATTTTAAAAAAAAATTAAAAATTAAAAATTTCTGGGGGCGGGCGATTGTACGCTAATAGCGCCAAAAAAATTTGAAAAAGTTTGGATAAGATCACGAGAAGCTATGGCCAAAAGCAAGCATCAGACGAAGATAGGCAGGGTTGTTAAAGCCAAAAATTTTTGAAGCCTTCATCTTCAATCCTCAATAAAAAAAAATTCTCCTTTATCCTCAATCTTCAATCCTCAATACGAGATTTTTTCTCCTTCATCCTCATCCTCAATCCTCAATACAAGATTTTTTGCTCCTTCATCCTCGATCTTCAAACTTCAATAAATCGAAAAATAATGTAGACCTTCACTTCAATAAATTTTATTCAACAAAATGCGAATCAACCAAAGAACAAAAGGGTCAGATGTCAATAAGCGCACTGTTGTAGGTTAGCATCACCTTCATCTTCGCATGCTCCCGCCCAGTGTTGATCTTGGATCTCTTGGTGTTGTAGCCGAGCACAGAGAACGCACCTTCCACAGCTCCAGACGTCGCAGGAGTAGCCAGTAGAGATATTGCCAGACGGGTGAGCATATCTTAGAAAGGCCATCCTGTATAACAAGCTTAATTAGTGAAAGGGAGTAAAAAACGTCAATGAACCTAATATGCTTAATACAGTCTCCTCTCGATATAGTGACACCTATTTTTAAAAAATGACCGCGCCTCTCGATATAGTGACACCCATTTTTAAAATAGGTGTCACTATATCGAGAGGCGCGGGTCTTTTCGGCAAAACTTTTGTCATTTCCAAAAGCGACCGGCAGAATCGAAATCCTTGCTATTTTTTGCACTTAACTGACGAATCACTTTTGCCAAAAGTTGCTGAAAAAGAGGTAAAGAAGTGTCGGACCCTAGGCGGGAACGAACTTGAGGGAGGTGTCACTATATCGAGAGGCGACTGTACTATATGAAAATGAAATAATTTTTTTTAAATAACCTTGAAAAATAAATGTCGAAATTCAAAATGAATATCACAAATCAAATTAAAAAATTGCTGTTTTTTCTCATTGTCTCTTTTCTCATTGCAAAAAAGCGCACCGGGCGACATTTACGATCATGAAAATGAGGTTTTTTATCTAAAAATGTAAGCTTTGAAAAATACGGCTAAGTGTTAATTGTCAATTATTTCACGAAAATTCACCAATATCAAAAACCAAAGTTGACTGTAGTAATTTTTACAAACGAACATCCCATGTTTTTCATACAGAAAAAATTTCTTGAATGAGTTCTTGCAGCTTTTTCTGAGCTCCGAAAATCTACGGTTCTTAAATTTATGTTTTAAAAATTTCGTTATTCTGATCAATTCTGCCATCTTGAAAAGAAGTGTGAAGTATCGAAGCCTTTTACAGTTTGAAGATACGATTATGATGAATTAACCGAAAAAATCACTACGAGCCTCTATTTTCCATTGCAGCATGAAAGAAAGAATTTTTATGCGAGTTTTTCATTCGATTATCAAATCATGCGCAAATTTTCCTGAATGGTGAAACCTTTTTTCGGCCTTCAAATCTCGTTTGGGTGAAACTTTCTTTAAAAAAATTTCAATCTGCACTTCTTTCGAGAAGCTTATGATGGAATAACTTTTTTCTTTTGAAAATAATCGATTTTTTGCGCACAGGGCTCACATAGGGATACTCGATGATGTGTAGATAGTCGACTAAAGTTCATGTCTGTATGACATCTGAAAAGGCGGCTCTTGTTCAAAACTATCGATTTTCTGTTCTATTTGCAATTTTTCGCAATAACAATTTTTTTGCAAATCAGAGTTTCTCCAAAACTCTGAACGTGAAAAAACAGTCAAACTTAGTCATATAGGCTCTGACAGCCTACCTAAATGGCCATTTGTCAGATATAGGAGAATTCGAAAAAAAAAACGATTTTTGGCGATACTGTGATATAATACGCCCAAAAATAGTTAATGAAGTTCATAGAAAATATTTTAGAATAGTCATGATTTGGATCTTTCAACACTCACATTTTTTGAAAAAATCATGTAAAATAGTTTTGTAGCTCTTGAGCTGTGTTTGAATTTTTTCAGCATCAGAGATACTTAAAAGAAGCCTAAAAAGTAGAAAAGAACTTTTGAGGCCCTAACCTATATTGGTTACCGATTTTTGAGCTTGGTCCCCCTGTTGGTTTTTTCAAAAAAGTTTTTTGGAGCCTCAGAGACTATTCGGCCCAACCTAGTTTTTTTTCTGATTTTTGCTTTGGTCCCCGTGTTGTTTTTCTCATATATTTTCTCTTCCATTATTTGGAATGCAGAATGAAAAATAAGTTTAAAAAACAACAGGGGGGACCAAAGATCGAAAAAATAACATAGAAATAATAAGGGTACAATGCAGCAATGGAAAAAAAAATATATGAGAAAAACAACAGGGGGGGGCCAAGGCAAAGTATGGGACCTTAAATAGTATAGGGCCGACTATTTTTTTGCAATTTTAATCATTTTCAGCAATTATAAAAAAATTTAAAGTTTTTGGTACAAAAAGCTTGAAATTTTTTTGGGAGATCTGGAAGAAAAAAGTCTAAAAATTCAGCTTGGGGACCAAGGTGAAAATATTCTGGAAATTTTTGTACCAAAAATTTTTTTTGTGAAAAGGGTTTAAAGTAGGGTTGTGAATTTTCCCGGTAAGATTCTTTCCGAGGACATTCTCGAGAATATGCGCGCAGAATCTCTTATAAAAAACTTAAAAGGTGCATTTTTTCTGAAAATCCGAGAATATTCTCGAGAATCGGAAGAGTTAACTATTCAACAACCTAGTTTAAAGTGAAAATAAATAGTTTTTGAGATTATTACGCAAAAAAAAATTTGAAAAAGACAACAGGGTGCATGAAGTCCGAAATTCGGTACCTAATATAGGCTATGGTCACTTTTAAAGCACCTGTTATGATGAGTTGTCCAGACTAACTACTTCTACTTAATAATAAGGTGTCCTGAAAGAGGATTGCTTTTCTATAACGAGGTGTCCTGGCTGAGGATTACTATATTAGATTTCATAATAAAAACTTTTGTCGCGTAGAATTTGAAATAAGAAGCTCTACTTCTCTTCTAAGCCCCCACCTCCCTCTAGAGCACATCTTGAAAAAAACTGACGGGACTTCTATTACAGGAATACGCCATTGTGCCGTATTTACCATATTTTAATTGAAAGATCACATATTTGCTGTCTTCACAAAACACAAAGAAGCACAAAATAGGTAGCTTTCACAGACATAGAAAATAGGTCACATAAGCATTTGACGTCAGTATCTTAAAAGGGCATTAAAGAAAGTGAAAACTAAAAAAATTTATTATGCATGCAAATGTCTTTAAAAGAGAGCAAGCATACCTAGAATAACGATCATTTGAAAAGTGCCGTATTTTATTATTTTTTTGGTAGTTGTTCGGGCTGGGTGGCCCCTTAGTAATCTGTTATAGTCTACTAATACAGTGAAAAAGTTATAATCGTCAAAAGATTTTTACACTTGAACGACGCTTAGCCTCGTTTTTTCAAATTCTGTGCTGAACAAGACAGAAGATTTTAACACACAGTCCCATGTTTGCACAGTCCCATGTTGAGAAACATGGTAAAACAGGCAGAAAGTCGAATTTTCGAAACGTTTTAAAAAAGTTGCTTCGGGAGGGGGCGGGTATATGCAAGTAGCGTCGATCAAGCTTTGAGTAGTTTATTCCAGGTATTAGGCGCAAAGTTACAATCAAACAGCTGAAACAACCCGAAATGCGTTCCTAAACTTTATTACGGTCAGTCAGCTGTCTTACAATCCTTCAGACATCTTGCTTTTGAGCAGTATGGCCAGGCTTGTGCCGTCCGTTTGTAGCAAAGTTAAACCAAAAACAGTCTTTTTTTGATATTATTTATTATTTTTTGCATTTTTCACAAAATAAAATTTTTTAGTCGCATAACATTTTTTAAAAAAGTATTTTTCATCAATAAAATTGCGTGATGTATGCAAAAATATTGGTAGACAGTGGTGGCCGGAGAGAATATCATATGTCCAAAGTTTGCCTGCCGTCTTGTTAAAAAAAACTCGATTAACCATCGTTGTCTCACTTCGCAACGGCCCAGCCGGATGTTAGGTTAGTTTGACTGTGAGGTGTCTAGCGACCATACTTGTACGTTTCGGCAAAAAGGGCGCCGACGCCAGTATTTTCAAAATTCTGGCGCCGGCGCCGCAAGGATAAAATGAGGGCGCCACCGCCGAGCCAAGCAGTTTTGAAATTTCGGTAACGGGCCCCAGGGTATAATATACAACGCCAGCTCCGGCACCGGTATTTCAATCTACAAAATGTGTTTTTATTAGGGTTGTACAATGGGAATATTCCGAGAATATTTCCGGGAATATTCCCGGGAACATTGGGAATATTCCCGGGTTTCCCGTATTTTCCCTATATTGGGAATATTCCCGGAAATATTCCCAATGTTCCGGGAATATTCCCGAGAATATTCCCGGGTTTTCTACAGGGAATTTCTACGGAATTTCTACAACTCTAGTTTTTATAATCAGAAATATTTTATTTCATCTCAATCATACTCAATTCGGAAAAAAATTTAACGAACATTTTTTTAAACGAAAATTTTCAAACAAATATTCAATTTATTTAAAAAACAGCGCTTGTGCAAGTATCGTGATAAAGTCGGCGCCTTTCCGGAAACCTTGGACGCCGGCGCCAGCTGTGAAAAACTACGCTAGGCTTGCTAAAAATCGGCGCCGGCAGTGGAGGTGCAAGTTTGTTAGTGCGGTGCAAGTATGCTAGCGACTAATACCTAGAATAAACCCCAAGAAAGCTTTTCTGTCGTCTAGAAATTCTCAGCTATTAGTAAAAGCCGCCTTGAAAATGTATTAACAAATTACCTTGCATTTTTTTCAATAAGTTGGCATAAGTGGCAAATGATCTAGGAGTTATAGTGAAAAAGTGGGATACTGAAGAATATGATGTAATAACCATTTCGGAAAACAACAGTATATTAAAGTTAAAAGATGCTATTTACCATGTGTTTTCAATTCCACCTAATCAACAGAAGCTAATGTTTAAAGGTAAAATTCGGTTGGCGCGTTTTATAAATTTTTGTTAATTATGTCTAAACGTTTCTTAAATATTTATTTTATTATTATAATAAAACAGCAAAAAAAGTTGCTTTCTGAATAATTTTGCAACATAAAAAAACTTTCAAAAAAATTCTTGAAAATGTAACCAAAAACTTTGATTAGCTTCGGTCCCTAAGGCCAAGTAAAAAAACTTAGTAACAAAAATTTTTTGAAAAATCAAACTTTTACGTAAGAAAATTTCCGAAAACAATTTTATATCGTTTTTCCATGTAAAAATTAATTCATAAATTTAACACTCTGGCTCAGGTGCGTGACCTTCATGGCTCCTTATACGCAGAATTTCCGGCAGAGCACGGTGGTGAAATTTTTTTGAAAATGTTGGTGTTCGCGGGTCATCTGCCTATCTGAACAACCCAAGTCGAGATTTCTGCTTATGAAACTCCAAAGAGGCAGATTGATTATTGACCAACTTTATTTTCAATCGAGCAGAATGCGCAGATCACTGGCTTTCTGATGACGTATCGTTGAAGGCTATATGATAATTAAATGGTCGCTTTTCCTCAAAAAAAAACTTTTAGTGTCAACTTTTAAAAACGGCATTAATTTTTTTTAATGCACATAAAATGCCATGGGGCTCTGCGTTCAGTCAACAGTATATACCATTTGATAAAGCATGAAAAACTGCACCAGAATGTGTTTTGAACTAAAATATGGACATCCTTCTGGAGATTTTTGCAAAACTCTTGAAAAATATACCAAGGGAGATTTTGACGTGAAACTTTCATTTTAATAAGACTTTTAACATCGGAGTCGTGTTAAAAATGATTGATTTGCTCATTAAAATGCTTTTAAACCTGAAATCCTTCTTAAATTTTTTGCAAGACTCTCAAATAATATTCAAATCATGCGGCGTGTGCCTTATTTTTCGAACCTCTTAAAATCTGAAAATAGTGATTAAAAATGGCTCTAACTTTGAAATCTTAGTCAAAAAATGAATGAGTGCTGCCTTAGACAATATTAGAGAAAATACAGTACCTTATACCGTATTTACTGCATTAATCGACCCTGTCTAATGAACAGCCCCTCGGAATATTAATAAAAAAAATTAATTCTCAATACTTTTTAGGAAAAATTTTGAAAAATGGGTCAGTAAGCCAACTTAAGACTTTACTAACAATGGAAACTCCAGTTGTTGTGCATAAATATGTCTCAATAAAAGTTAAGTTTGATGTGATGACATTTCCGATTTTTGTCGCCCCTACTATAGACCAACTTCAAGACCTGAAGGAGGAAATAAATAAACATACTGATGCTCCTATAACCAGACAAATTTTGCAATTTAACAGAATCAAATTGGACGGCAACATAAGCTGTCAGACTATGGAATTGGCAAAGATGCTGAAATCCAACTGACTTTGTCAAAAAATTAAAAAAAGCTTTGAAATGCTAGAAACTAAATAACAAGGTAAGCCATGTTGGTGTCGTTGCGGTCTGGCAAAACTTTTTTCCGGGTCGATAATAATATTATTTGACATAAATATCCAAATTGCTCATGGACTAGATTTTTAACGTAAGTTGAGCTCAATGAATATATGATAAAATGGGCTCGGGGAGACTCTGTCTTCCCTAGCCGAAGGATAGCTTGCTAGTGAGTTGGTGGGTTGGTGTGAGATTCTGTGGTTTGAACTAGGTTTGTGAAAATGCTTGAGCAGATTGATTTCGAGCATATGCTAGAGAATATTCTCGAGCATTTGTCTTTTTTTTCGAGCTCATGCTCATTAATATTCTAACCGTCAACTGTGGCCGTACAGTTAAAAGACTATACTTGTTGATGAAAGTGAAAATTTGGCGCGGGACACTTCTCTTTTGTCACTCACTCTTCTCTTTGGAGTTACTTCGAGCGCTCAGAAGAGTACAGTGAGAGACGAAAGAGAAGTGTCCCGCGCGCATCGAGTTTTGTCAAATTCTCATTTGCATCAACAAGTATGGTCCTTCAACTGTACAGTTCAACTAGTTTTTTTTTCAAATGTGGACTGCAGACCAGCATGTGCTCGAGAATCACCAATCTGCTCAAGCATATGCTCCTTTCACAACCTAGTTTGAACAACCGCCCCTCCTCGCCCCCTCTCTTTTTTATTGTTGACATTTTTCTGTTGTTGTCTTTTTCAAATTTTTTGTCTTTTCAATGTGTATTTCAGCATCAAACTATTTAGCATCAAGCTATATACAGTCAAACCTCGACTGTATTTTTATCGACTGTATTATTATCTTATCTTAATATTGACACCACTAACCACTGCGCATACAGAAACATAGTTTAGGCCATCATCGCCGAGTATGGTATGTTCATCGTCAACCCTGAAACAAATTCTTTTTTAATGTATTCCCATAAGAGATTTGGATATTTATGTCTTTTTAAATGTTCCCTCGTTCTGTAAAGAAGTGTTTCCTAAATCGCGATGACACCGACGGGTTCCCTCGTAAGTAAATTGTTATTTTTTCAATACTTGTAGCTTTTTCTCGCAAACATTAAAGCATATGTACTTTTTTGAAATAAATATTTTTCTGCGATCTTTGACTTTGCTGAACGCACTCTAGCATACTTTGAAAGCACTGATACATATTTTTTATATAGATTATTATATTTCTCTATTAAAATAAGAACTCTGGTGAAAAAAAAGCTTTCCATAAACAGAGCAGGGTATAACTACCGTATTTTCTCCAATAAAAACGCGTGCACTTTTATTTTTTATCTATTTTTTCCTTGGAATAAAAGAGGGCCAGTAATTACGCAAAAATTTTTTTTTTGAAAAAGTTTGAAAATCGGTAACCAATATAGAATAAGGCCAAACTATCAGCCACCATCTTGACTTCGGCATCCATATCAGCCCTCTTCTTGAACAGTCCTTTTTTCTCGCGTCCAACATCGGTTTTATGCCCTCTATCAGCTTCACTCGGGCTCAAGTCCAATCACAACTTTTATCTCGGGCACCACCGTAACGAATTCGCCTTAAGTCATTACTCGGATCCGACTAGGAACCCAGAGCCACATGCCCGTAACGGTACCTGGTCCCTTACTCAAACTTTCAAAAAGCTCACTGACTCACTATCTGGCTTCGAGCATGATCTTTAAATCGTCCAGAGCGCCGCCAGTTTCGAGTCCACCTTGAGCAAGCTATTCGCTTCCAGTTCCGAAATTGCGCAGAGCATTTCTCGAGCAGCTAGACTCTTTTCTTTCAGGTTCTGGAATCAAAGCTAAATGATTTCTAGATTAACGGGTCGGTTTATATTCGTACAAGACAAATCGTCTTTCAAACGGGTCTTTATCATTCTTTTCTTTTAAAAGGGCTGATGCCAAAAACCGCCTCCTTACAAATTTCTCTTGACTCGTTAGGTCGAAGAATGTGGTCGTGAGTTTGGTTCCAACACGAGGTATAACCTTTTTTACAAATAATAAAAAAATCGAAATAATTCATTTTTAAATACGACTGGTCCCCTTTTTGCCTATTTCATCTTTTTCCTTTGTTTTACGTTGAAGCACTGTCGAATGCCATTTTCATGCAAATTTCAGAACTAAGTCATAACAATTTAAAAAAATAACAAATCTGACAAAAAGAAGGTTACATTGCGAATACAATATTTTTAGGTTGGTCAGGTTGAAAAAAATAAAAAAAAAAATCGTAAGAGCTAGCACATAAAAATAGTCTTCGCACATAAAGAAAAGATAACAAATAGGTGATTTATCGAATGAACATGTTTAAAAAATCTAGATATCGAATCAACAACAAAAAAAGAATACATGAAAATGTCTTTAAAAAGGAGCAAACACTCCTTGAAATGGATCATTTGAAAAGTGTTGTATTTTGTTAAACTTTTTTTTGGAGACTTAATTTTTTATTATAGTTGTTCTTTTGTATATTACTTAAATTTTTTCGAAATTTTTCAAGTTTTGTAAATTGAACATTTTTTCGATTATTTTTTCTCAAATTTCAAATCTAATATTTTAATAAATTCAGATGAAGGTCTGATTCAATACTTTAACAAGAAAGTTTTTTGAGACTTCTTGTAGAAAATAAAAGGTTTAAAAAATGGTACTTATTTCGTCCGTCTTTCCATTTTGGTCGAATTTTTTTGGGACATGATCCCACAAAAGCACAGGGTGAGGGGTGGGGTTAAGCCTTGGTTGGCCCATTTACTACTGACGATGAAGGCAAAAAAAATTACAAACATATTTAGATTCGTATTTTTCATATAAGCAATAACGCTTCAAATAATAAGATAATGCAGGCAGAGAAAATTGAACCATTTGAGCTAGAGTGTTAGAATTATTGATTTAAATACTCTTCGAACTCGAAATGGTCTCTTTTTTTGCCAAAATATGAAATTCCTTTTTATTGGTAACTAGTGCTTGGCGGCCCTACGGGCCGCTCTCGTCTCTGCTGGTGCTTTCAAAAGCAAAAAAAAATTAATTAAAATATTTAACTTTGCAAACCTTTTATTCTTATTATTTCTAAGCACTAAAAATACGATTTTGTGTCATTCAAAAAATTTCAATAGTTTAATCAAATCAGAAAAAATACACATTTATTTGATGGAAACACATACACACACAAAGAAGTGTAGGTTTCTTCATCAGATAATCTCTTCATTTCTTAAGCACATCATCCAAGTCTGCCAATACCGACGTTTCATAATGCTCTTTCAATCCACGCAGCCAACTCATAAGTGAACACCCGAAAATAAATTGCGTATCACGAATCGAAATATACACCAGATTTTAAAACCACCTTGAAATCACTCCGAAAGTCCCTTGTCAAGCTTCGTAGACCACCACGACGGTTAAGCAGATTGATTCTTCAATCACTTTACTTGAGACATCCCAAAGCAGAAGAGCGAGAGAGCTAAAACTAACACAATTCATAACCGAAGAAAAAGATTGAAACACTCAAACTAACGTATATGTTCACCACGCGTGTTTAGCATCTCGATTTTCGATCCCTTCATTTTAGACCTCCTCGAACCAAAACAGACTAAACGAAAACAATAATGATTAAAGCGTGAGAAAAATCTAACACTCCGAGAAACATAGATGACCACTACTTGGGCTGAACAGCTCATTTTTTCATTCGTCTCGCTTCAGACTTCATCACGTAACAAAGAGAGACTGAACAAAAATACCTTATCATTAAAGCATGAGAGAATTTTACATTCACAGCATCACACACATGACCACCACTCGAGTTGAACAGACTTCTTCGTGCATTTTTAACTTCATGAAAGCAATAGAGACTGAACTAAAATATTTTTTGATTCAAGCATGAGAGTTTCTCACCCTCACAGCATCATAGATGACCACCGCTTAAGTTGAACAGCATGGTTGAACAGATTCATACCAAAACATAGAAGGATATAACAGTCACAGTACCTTGAAAGACCACCTCTCGGGTTTAGCATCTTGATCAATCGACACCTCTTCTGAGACATCACGAAGAAGAAGAAGAAGAAGAAGAAGAAGAAGAAGAAGAAGAAGAAGAGAAGAAGAAGAAGAAGAATCACAGTACTTTGAAGGGCCACCTTTCGGGTTCAGCATCTTGATTAATCGACACCTCTTCTGAGACATCACGAAGAAGAAAGAATCTAAATTGATGAGATTTATAATGAAACATAGAGGATATAACAGTTACAGTAACTTGAAGGACCATCTCTCGGGTTCAGCATCTTGATTAATCGACACCTCTTCTGAGACATCAGGAAGAAGAAAGAATCTGAATTGATGAATTTTATACTGAAACATAGAGGATATAACAGTTACAGTACCTTGAAGGACCACCTCTCGGATTCAGCATCTTGATTAATCGACACCTCTTCTAAGACATCAGGAAGAAGAAAGAATCTGAACTGATGAATTTTATACTGAAACATAGTGGATATAACAGTCACAGTACCTTGAAAGACCACCACTCGAGTTCAGCATCTTGATTAGTCGACACCTCTTCTGAGACATCACGAAGAAGAAAGAATCTGAATTGATGAGATTTATACTGAAACATAGAGGATATAACAGTTACAGTAACTTGAAGGACCATCTCTCGGGTTCAGCATCTTGATTGATCGACACCTTTTCTGAGACATCACGAAGAAGAATGAATATGAACTGATGAATTTTATACTGAAACATAGAGGATATAACAGTCACAGTACCTTGATAGACCACCACTTCGATTCAGGATCTTGATTTTTCGACAGTTATTCTGAGACATCACGAAGAAGAATGAATCTGAACTGATGAGATTTTTACTGAAACATAGAGGATATAACAGTCACAGTACCTTGAAGGACCACCACTCGGGTTCAGCACCTGATTTATCGAGACTCCTTTCGAGACACCAGGACGAAGAGTTAAACTAAACAAAATAATATAACTGAAGAATCAGAGAGTCAACCACTGACTTTTAAGAACCAAAAGATAATGAGACTCTCGAAAACTGAGTCTCTGAAGAATGTCTTTCCGTTTCTTCTCGATACCAACTTTCAAACGACAATTTTGAGACATTTTTCAAATCGTGCGCACAGAACACGGACCGACAACTCTCTTTTAGTATATAGGATTTTGCCTAATTTTTGATACTTTCCAGTAATTTTTTTATTTATTATTCATATTATTTATTTATTTATTATTTTTTATTTTTTTAAGCCATCTTGTAGCTCCGGGTCTCAGCTTTTCAAGTGATCTTTTACCTGACTAAGTGACGTGGGTGGTATTACCGAGTAGCGTCAAATTCGCTTTATGTAAAGACCTTTTTCTCCAATTTTCTGAAATCTCACTAAGTCAGTAAATGGCTTGTTAGAAAGCTGAGATGCAGAGCTTCTAACAAATAAAAATAATTCCAAAACATTATCGACAAAATCTATGCGGTCCCGCGCGCATTTAAACCTTTGAAATTGCCATGATAATCAAGAGACAGGGTCCTTTAAGGGGTGAATACAAGACAGACCTTTTATCGGCGAAACCATAATACAAGACAATGAGATTCTGAAGTGATCTCTTGCGCTGCTTCCTGACTTCTTTATTGTCGATTGAAAGGTGAATGTTTATAAAAAAAGCTAAAAATTTAATTAAATAGATATACCTGGTTCAACAAAGCGAAAATCGCTTGACGTTCCATAGATATCTCTAGCCTTAATTTTTCATTAGGTACTTTTTAAAGTAGGTCTTGAAAATTCGTCTTTGCTTATCCAAAAAGTGAAAAAGTAAATAGTTAAATGAATTTGACTGCCAAGCGTATTATTATTAACCTGAAATTTGAAACAATAAAATAAAGATTTTTGACCCTACTTGGATAAACCCCCCCCCCCCCAAATCAACTTTTTTTAAAAGTGTTTCCAAACACCTTATATCGACCTAAAATGGCCTCAGAAGTTCAAAAAGACATTATTTTTAACTTCTGGTCAATAAAAAATCGAGTTTTGGGCACTTTTAAATTTTGACTTTTCACCTGTTTTACCATGTTCTGGGGTCGTATTCAAGTCGGTTAGTGAAAATATGATTATGTACACTCGTTCAAAACTCTATTGACGCAGAAGAAGCTGCTCTTTCCAACGAGTAACAAAAAATAGTGCAGTGAAAAACTTGAAAAAAACTTGCCTTGGTCTAAGAATTGTTAAGCTTCTTAATTCTAAGAGCTAACAGCTTCCAAGCTGAGTGAGTGATAAACAATTAGCTTTTAGAATATTTTATTTTTATTTTGATAAAATCTATTTGTTTTAGAATTCCTGTGCACTTAGCTGATTTATTAGGATCAGGAAGTTCAGAGTTGAGTGGCGCTCCCACATGGCTGATCGTTTTGCTGGCTGTCGTAGCTGCGGGACTGATACTAGTAATTGTCATAATTGTGTGTATGAGGTGGCAGCTCTTGTGTTTTGACCGTGAGTTTTCAATAATAAATATATTTTGAATTTCAGAATATTAAAATCAATTCAAAATATTTCAGAAATCAAAGATACCCAAGCGCAATATTCCAGCGATAAGCTAAAGTCAGGGTTAGTTAACTTACAAAAATTTAAAAAATCTATATTTTGCAAAAACCTTCTGAGTCATCTTTATCCGTTACTAATTTATTTGTTTTCAGTGTGCATGACTCTATGACTTACACCGACGATGTTAATAGAGGCATTTATGGCTCAAGCCCCAACGGAGGAATGGCAGGAGAGGTGAGGTCAAATATGAGCTCTTCCGAAGTTTATATGAGTAGAGAAGCCGTCGTATAAGCTGTTTTTGAGTGCCCTAACTTGTGTACACCCCACTAATTGTGTTTGTCCACCCCAACTTAATTTTTGATAATCATAATGTGGTATTGGTTGTTGTTTGTAGTGATTAACATTGGTTATTTTCTATTTGTTTGTTGTGGTTGCCTTGAGGGTGTGCAGTTATTTTGAAGATGTAGTGCTTCTTCTTCTTCTACTCCTTCACCTCAACTTTGTGCCAGCGCAAAAAGAGAGCTTTCATCTAGCTTAGTTGAGGTGAGCACAGCAAGCCTTTTTGAGTGTGGTTTTGTCTAAAATTTTATGGGAGTTAGTGTTAGCTTAAAAGTAGCTTAAATGGGCTTGAAAATTAAAGAAACATTGAAAAACTATGGACTCGTAGCCATACGCGGCAATCAAGCCTATTTGAACCAATGTCAAAAGCTGTCTGCCTTATTGAAAAAAAACATATGAACAACTTTTAACTATGTTATAGCAGACACTGTTGCCAAAAATTTTTATAGTCAACAAGTTTTACATATTTAACATATTTTCACAATTAAAAAGTTTCATTAGTGAGTATTAGCCATGATGTACTTAAAAATTGATTCAAGATGACTATGACATAGTCAACAATAACAATATAGGTTAACTGTAATATAGCTCACATTACGATAAAAAGTAAACTACAGTCGAACCTCGATAAGCCGACACCCCAAGGGACTGAACTCAGGATGTCGGCTTATCGAGGTTCGACTGTATACTATAGTTAAAAAGCAAGATTTTAATTTATGTTGTTTTTTCCAGCTATACTGAAATAAGTACAAACATTTTCAGAAAACATATTCACTAAAAATTCACGCGAAATAGTAATTTTTGACACAGTTCTTTTTTTTGACGACCATTTCTAGAGTTCTTAGAAAAAAACCATTCATGCACAGTGAAAAATAAATTCGAAAACTAAACGTTCTTGATTTATTATATGCGCTATTGTTTTTTCTGAAATCTTGAAAAAATGAAAAGCATGACTGAATAGCTGGTCGTCTCTACGGTGTGTTCGGTAATTATTGTTGGTGATCAACCAGGTATATAGGTCATGCTTTTTTTCTATTATTTGGCGAAATCAGATAGTTTCCTTAAAAGAAGAACTTTTAGTGTATCAATTATTTTCAAAAAAACGGTGTCGGAAATTAGCCTTGTAGCATAAGCTCCATAGTTTGCCTAAAAATAATTATGATTTGGAATTGAGGGTTATTTTTTAAGTTCAAAACTTAACTTTTTGGCACAAAAAGCAAAGTTTTAACTTTTTACCTAAATATTGAAAATTTTGTAAAATTTTCAACTTATTTTTCTGCCAATCAGGATTTTTTAGAATTTCTGGAATTTTTCAGTTTTAAGGTATTAACCGAAAAATATGTTTTTTTCATTGTATTGTTTTCTGTATTGTTTCTGGTACGGTAATATGTCAACTAAGAACTTAAAATTTCTTAAAGCTTTCTCAATTTGAAACAAATATTTTAACAGTAATATTTTTCAGAACCCTTACGATGCAGCCGTACATGCCGCATTTTAGCGAAAGTAGAATGTCCTCTGTATAGCCAACTACAACAAAACACACACCCTTTCTTTCACTTATCTCAATTCACTTATTTTGTTCAAAACTTCACTTGTTTTGCTGGACATATCCCTGATGTTGTGAATATTTGTTTTTTCTGCCTACCCCTTCTGAATAAATGGTTAACATGCAGTCACCACTTTTAACCACTTTTATTTAACCACTTTAAAAAAAACCCTTCCTTTTGAAAAAAGTTGTAGTAGTGATGTGATTTTCTTCCCTAATCATTTTGACACCTTTTCCCGAAAATTATAGAGAAAAAACTTCAGCTTTTTTAGTTTCACTGTCCATGATTTTTTATAAAAACTTGCTTTAGAAAGCCATGGGACAAAAATCTCTTAGTCATGAAAGCTTAAACTATGCCGAAATGCATTTGACTGATAAAACCCTGTGGTATCTCACGCTCAGCCAATTGCTCAACAGGAACAAGTGGTCAAAAAGAAAGTAGTGACCATAAAAAGTGTTCACTACCCTAGACAAAGTGCTGTATAACCATTTAATAGATATCTTGCTGCATAATTTGTTCACACAGATATTATATCACTTTGATGCAAATCTCTCTTCATTAAAAACAAAACTTATTGTATTTATTGAATTTTGCAGTTGGATTATCAGGGCTTTTTGAAAAAGTATTTTGTATGAAAAATTTTTAAAATTGAATTATGATCGAGTGAAAATTAATTTTTTCAAAGCTTGTAATGCAGTCCCTTCTAGAAAATGTTGTTCCTTCCTAGGATTCTACACTTTTTAATCAAGTTTTTACAGACTTTCGGCAGTCTTTTTGAAATATTTTGGTGTTAAATGTCAACAGGATTCTGATTTCGCCTATATTTTTTTTTGAATTTTTTTCAAAACCGAAAATTCCGTTGATCTATAACTTTTTTTAAATAAGGTTTTGTTTAGTCGATGTTCAAATTTTTAGTATGTAAAAACAAAACTGGCGAAGTCGTTAAAATTATTAAAGGAATATTTTCTTTCACTAAAGACTGTGTGACTCAAATGAAACCGGCCGAACTGTTAACTCGAATTCGGGAATTCTGTTAATGCCATCTTGTAAAATATAGTCGATTAACTATATTGAATTTTAATATAAAAAAAATTGTATTCTGGTGACTCAAAAAAACATCAAGCTTGATTTGATTGATCGCCGAAAACTGCCTTAGTCCCCGTGGGGATTTTGAGAAAACATATTTCACTATGGTCAAACCTTGATATAATGACATTCCGTAAATACGATCCAAAGCTTGCTCCGACAACTTTTTTAATTCACATGTCATCATTTAAAGGGAGTTGACTGAAAAAGATGAATCATTAAAAATGCACAGTCAGCTTCAAGGCAGTTTTCAGATCGATGTTTCTTGAGTCTTCAGATCCAATTTTTTTTATACAACTTTTTCTATCTGTTAGGAAAAAATATTGAAATTCCGTATAGTGAATCCACTATGCTCTACAAGATGCATCAACAGAATCTCGAATTCCAGGTTACAGTCGGGCGGTTCTCTTGTCAAATTCGTATACAGCTTTTTACAACTAATTTTTACTTTAGATATGATTAATTATAAAATTGAATTATGAAATACAATAAGGCCCGTTTCTCGTTTTCTTTAATTGTTTGTAATGTTACGATATATTTGTTTTTATAGCCTGTCGGGTGCTATCTTCTAACTGCTAATTTTGTTAACAGACCTGATATTTATTTATGTATTACATTAAGTATAATCTTCAGGATTTTCTCTCAACAGATCAGAATTATTTCTTTTTCTGTTATAATGCCTTTAATCATCTTGCATTGAATAAAGATGGTAAAACAATATCATGTTAATGGCTTGTTCACACCCGAGAAAATAATCAAAAGTTAGAGTAATTTGCATCATCAACGTTTTACTGCACCTCTGACTACAACTTGTCCACTTGCGAAATATTCTAACTACGGCTTCAGCTCCAACTTGCTCACAAAATCAGGAACCAGGAAAAATTGAATATTTCTTACTTTTCAATTTATTATTAAGATAAAAAATTCTAACTTCAAAATGCATACAAAAAATATTTCGAAACAGTATTGACCAAACTTGGTTTGACCTGCTCGAATTCAAATTTCACAACGTTTCTTTGAAGAATACGATCCTAGAAGCGAATAGGTGAAAAAAGTTCAAGTTTAATTAACGTGTTCGAGCGCTGAAAATTAGTTTCTGATCGAGTGCAAAAAAATCAGAAAAATCAAGCTAACCAAACTTGGAACCTCTGATAGTGCATTCTAGTCTAACTAAAAATCTGGCGCTACTTGGATATACCCCCCCCCCCCGGGGGGGGGGTATAGTGCTTACACCACAACATAAACAAAGACAGTGCCAGGTTTAAGAATATCAGAAACATAAATGTCATGTACGAGAGATTCACCACTAATAGTTGTTTAAGAAATCGATTGTTTGATAAGAATGTCAAAAGTATTACTCCTCAAGATGATGACGATGTTTTGCTAGCAAATAATGTCTATTATTGTATTTTTGAGAATGAGTACGAAGAATAAATTCTTTTACTTGTACTTTAGTTTTAAAAAAACTCAAAAAAAAATAGCAAAAAATGCAAGCCAGACAAAAAATTTCGAAAATTTTTTGTCTCGCAACGAAAAGAGGTAATTCGTGTTTTTGACCAGTTTGACACGCCGTGCCCCCAAATCAACTTTTTTCAAAGTGTTTCCAAACACCCTATATCGACCTAAAATGGCCTCAGGAGTTCAAAAAAAGCATTATTTTTGAGTTCTGGTCAATAAAAAACTGAGTTTTGGGACCACCCAAAATCACTCATTTTGACCATTTTTAAAGGAATTTAGGTCTGTATTTGGGTGGAAATGGACCAGAAAGGTGCCAATTTCTGACAAAAAGGAAGATGTTGAACATAGTTTTGTTGACTGGGGCCTACCGCATAAATAAACTCTGGTATGCATACATTTTTCATGCATCCAGAGTCCCTTTCGAGTGATTTGTGTCTAAGGTATGTGGGTATGCGCATCTCAACACCAAGCAACCAAGCCCCCTGCGCCCCGAAGGGTTGGTTAGAGATGCGCGCACTCACTTACCTTAGACATAATTCGAGCAAGACTCTTAATCAAAAATACATATAGAGACCTTTTTGCCTAGCTCCAGTGACCAAAACGCGATAGGATACCTTAAAACCCGATATTTTGACTTTTTACCTGTTTTATCATGTTTTGGTCACTGGAGCTGGGCAAAATAGTCTCTAAATGCATTTTTGTTTAAGAGTCTTGCTCGGAATTATGTCTAAGGTAAGTGAGTGCGCGCATCTCTAACCAACCCCTTCGGGGGCGCAGGGGGCTTGGTTGCTTGGTGTTGAGATGCGCATACCCACATACCTTAGACACAAATCACTCGAAAGGGACTCTGGATGCATGAAAAATGTATGCATACCAGAGTTTATTTATGCGGTAGGCCCCAGTCAACAAAACTATGTTCAACATCTTCCTTTTTGTCAGAAATTGGCACCTTTCTGGTCCATTTCCACCCAAATACAGACCTAAATTCCTTTAAAAATGGTCAAAATGAGTGATTTTGGGTGGTCCCAAAACTCAGTTTTTTATTGACCAGAACTCAAAAATAATGCTTTTTTTGAACTCCTGAGGCCATTTTAGGTCGATATAGGGTGTTTGAAACACTTTGAAAAAAGTTGATTTGGGGCACGGCGTGTCAAACTGGTCAAAAACACGAATTACCTCTTTTCGTTGCGAGACAAAAAATTTTTCGAAATTTTTTGTCTGGCTTGCATTTTTTGCTATTTTTTTTTGAGTTTTTTTAAAACTAAAGTACAAGTAAAAGAATTTATTCTTCGTACTCATTCTCAAAAATACAATAATAGACATTATTTGCTAGCAAAACATCGTCATCATCTTGAGGAGTAATACTTTTGACATTCTTATCAAACAATCGATTTCTTAAACAACTATTAGTGGTGAATCTCTCGTACATGACATTTATGTTTCTGATATTCTTAAACCTGGCACTGTCTTTGTTTATGTTGTGGTGTAAGCACTATACCCCCCCCCCCGGGGGGGGGGGTATATCCAAGTAGCGCCAGATTTTTAGTTAGACTAGAATGCACTATCAGAGGTTCCAAGTTTGGTTAGCTTGATTTTCTGATTTTTTTGCACTCGATCAGAAACTAATTTTCAGCGCTCGAACACGTTAATTAAACTTGAACTTTTTTCACCTATTCGCTTCTAGGATCGTATTCTTCAAAGAAACGTTGTGAAATTTGAATTCGAGCAGGTCAAACCAAGTTTGGTCAATACTGTTTTCGAAATATTTTTGTATGCATTTTGAAGTTAGAATTTTTTATCTTAATAATAAATTGAAAAGTAAGAAATATTCAATTTTTCCTGGTTCCTGATTTTGTGAGCAAGTTGGAGCTGAAGCCGTAGTTAGAATATTTCGCAAGTGGACAAGTTGTAGTCAGAGGTGCAGTAAAACGTTGATGATGCAAATTACTCTAACTTTGATTATTTTCTCGGGTGTGAACAAGCCATTAACATGATATTGTTTTACCATCTTTATTCAATGCAAGATGATTAAAGGCATTATAACAGAAAAAGAAATAATTCTGATCTGTTGAGAGAAAATCCTGAAGATTATACTTAATGTAATACATAAATAAATATCAGGTCTGTTAACAAAATTAGCAGTTAGAAGATAGCACCCGACAGGCTATAAAAACAAATATATCGTAACATTACAAACAATTAAAGAAACGAGAACGGGCCTTATTGTATTTCATAATTCAATTTTATAATTAATCATATCTAAAGTAAAAATTAGTTGTAAAAAGCTGTATACGAATTTGACAAGAGAACCGCCCGACTGTAACCTGGAATTCGAGATTCTGTTGATGCCATCTTGTAGAGCATAGTGGATTCACTATACGGAATTTCAATATTTTTTCCTAACAGATAGAAAAAGTTGTATAAAAAAAAAATTGGATCTGAAGACTCAAGAAACATCGATCTGAAAACTGCCTTGAAGCTGACTGTGCATTTTAATGATTCATCTTTTTCAGTCAACTCCCTTTAAATGATGACATGTGAATTAAAAAAGTTGTCGGAGCAAGCTTTGGATCGTATTTACGGAATGTCATTATATCAAGGTTTGACCATAGTGAAATATGTTTTCTCAAAATCCCCACGGGGACTAAGGCAGTTTTCGGCGATCAATCAAATCAAGCTTGATGTTTTTTGAGTCACCAGATACAATTTTTTTTTATATTAAAATTCAATATAGTTAATCGACTATATTTTACAAGATGGCATTAACAGAATTCCCGAATTCGAGTTAACAGTTCGGCCGGTTTCATTTTGAGTCACACAGTCTTTAGTGAAAGAAAATATTCCTTTAATAATTTTAACGACTTCGCCAGTTTTTGTTTTTACATACTAAAAATTTGAACATCGACTAAACAAAACCTTATTTAAAAAAAGTTATAGATCAACGGAATTTTCGGTTTTGAAAAAAATTCAAAAAAAAATATAGGCGAAATCAGAATCCTGTTGACATTTAACACCAAAATATTTCAAAAAGACTGCCGAAAGTCTGTAAAAACTTGATTAAAAAGTGTAGAATCCTAGGAAGGAACAAATTTTCTAGAAGGGACTGCATTACAAGCTTTGAAAAAATTAATTTTCACTCGATCATAATTCAATTTTAAAATTTTTCATACAAAATACTTTTTCAAAAAGCCCTGATAATCCAACTGCAAAATTCAATAAATACAATAAGTTTTGTTTTAATGAAGAGAGATTTGCATCAAAGTGATATAATATCTGTGTGAACAAATTATGCAGCAAGATATCTATTAAATGGTTATACAGCACTTTGTCTAGGGTAGTGAACACTTTTTATGGTCACTACTTTCTTTTTGACCACTTGTTCCTGTTGAGCAATTGGCTGAGCGTGAGATACCACAGGGTTTTATCAGTCAAATGCATTTCGGCATAGTTTAAGCTTTCATGACTAAGAGATTTTGTCCCCATGGCTTTCTTAAAGCAAGTTTTTATAAAAATCATGGACAGTGAAAACTAAAAAAGCTGAAGTTTTTTCTCTATAATTTTCGGGAAAAGGTGTCAAAATGATTAGGGCAGAAAATCACATCACTACTACAACTTTTTTCAAAAGGAAGGGTTTTTTTAAAGTGGTTAAATAAAAGTGGTTAAAAGTGGTGACTGCATGTTAACCATTTATTCAGAAGGGGTAGGCAGAAAAACAAATATTCACAACATCAGGGATATGTCCAGCAAACAAGTGAAGTTTTGAACAAAATAAGTGAATTGAGATAAGTGAAAGAAAGGTGTGTGTTTTGTTGTAGTTGGCTATACAGAGGACATTCTACTTTCGCTAAATGCGGCATGTACGGCTGCATCGTAAGGGTTCTGAAAAATATTACTGTTAAAATATTTGTTTCAAATTGAGAAAGCTTTAAGAAATTTTAAGTTCTTAGTTGACATATTACCGTACCAGAAACAATACAGAAAACAATACAATGAAAAAAACATATTTTTCGGTTAATACCTTAAAACTGAAAAATTCCAGAAATTCTAAAAAAATCCTGATTGGCAGAAAATAAGTTGAAAATTTTACAAAATTTTCAATATTTAGGTAAAAAGTTAAAACTTTGCTTTTTGTGCCAAAAAGTTAAGTTTTGAACTTAAAAAAATAACCCTCAATTCCAAATCATAATTATTTTTAGGCAAACTATGGAGCTTATGCTACAAGGCTAATTTTCCGACACCGTTTTTTTGAAAATAATTGATACACTAAAAGTTCTTCTTTTAAGGAAACTATCTGATTTCGCCAAATAATAGAAAAAAAGCATGACCTATATACCTGGTTGATCACCACAATAATTACCGAACACACCGTAGAGACGACCAGCTATTCAGTCATGCTTTTCATTTTTTCAAGATTTCAGAAAAAACAATAGCGCATATAATAAATCAAGAACGTTTAGTTTTCGAATTTATTTTTCACTGTGCATGAATGGTTTTTTTCTAAGAACTCTAGAAATGGTCGTCAAAAAAGAACTGTGTCAAAAATTACTATTTCGCGTGAATTTTTAGTGAATATGTTTTCTGAAAATGTTTGTACTTATTTCAGTATAGCTGGAAAAAACAACATAAATTAAAATCTTGCTTTTTAACTATAGTATACAGTCGAACCTCGATAAGCCGACATCCTGAGTTCAGTCCCTTGGGTGTCGGCTTATCGAGGTTCGACTGTAGTTTACTTTTTATCGTAATGTGAGCTATATTACAGTTAACCTATATTGTTATTGTTGACTATGTCATAGTCATCTTGAATCAATTTTTAAGTACATCATGGCTAATACTCACTAATGAAACTTTTAATTGTGAAAATATGTTAAATATGTAAAACTTGTTGACTATAAAAATTTTGGCAACAGTGTCTGCTATAACATAGTTAAAAGTTTGTTCATATGTTTTTTTTTCAATAAGGCAGACAGCTTTTGACATTGGTTCAAATAGGCTTGATTGCCGCGTATGGCTACGAGTCCATAGTTTTTCAATGTTTCTTAATTTTCAGCCCATTTAAGCTACTTTTAAGCTAACACTAACTCCCATAAAAATTTTAGACAAAACCACACTCAAAAAGGCTTGCTGTGCTCACCTCAACTAAGCTAGATGAAAGCTCTCTTTTTGCGCTGGCACAAAGTTGAGGTGAAGGAGTAGAAGAAGAAGAAGCACTACATCTTCAAAATAACTGCACACCCTCAAGGCAACCACAACAAACAAATAGAAAATAACCAATGTTAATCACTACAAACAACAACCAATACCACATTATGATTATCAAAAATTAAGTTGGGGTGGACAAACACAATTAGTGGGGTGTACACAAGTTAGGGCACTCAAAAACAGCTTATACGACGGCTTCTCTACTCATATAAACTTCGGAAGAGCTCATATTTGACCTCACCTCTCCTGCCATTCCTCCGTTGGGGCTTGAGCCATAAATGCCTCTATTAACATCGTCGGTGTAAGTCATAGAGTCATGCACACTGAAAACAAATAAATTAGTAACGGATAAAGATGACTCAGAAGGTTTTTGCAAAATATAGATTTTTTAAATTTTTGTAAGTTAACTAACCCTGACTTTAGCTTATCGCTGGAATATTGCGCTTGGGTATCTTTGATTTCTGAAATATTTTGAATTGATTTTAATATTCTGAAATTCAAAATATATTTATTATTGAAAACTCACGGTCAAAACACAAGAGCTGCCACCTCATACACACAATTATGACAATTACTAGTATCAGTCCCGCAGCTACGACAGCCAGCAAAACGATCAGCCATGTGGAGCGCCACTCAACTCTGAACTTCCTGATCCTAATAAATCAGCTAAGTGCACAGGAATTCTAAAACAAATAGATTTTATCAAAATAAAAATAAAATATTCTAAAAGCTAATTGTTTATCACTCACTCAGCTTGGAAGCTGTTAGCTTCTTAGAATTAAGAAGCTTAACAATTCTTAGACCAAGGCAAGTTTTTTTCAAGTTTTTCACTGCACTATTTTTTCATCTAAAGTCTCTTTTTAGTTATGATTCAACAAAGAAATCACAATTTCAAAAAATATATCGCCTCGGTCCCCCAAGCTGATTTGAGGTTTTGTTAAGCCTGAAAACTTACTGCTTTGCTCCATATTGGTTTTGCAGTTTAAGCACAATCTGACGACTCTGGTCGTCATCGTGGATTGGTGAAATTCTCAGACGGGCAAAAAAGCAATTCGGGACTGTATTGTTCTGGGTTGTTCCTTCAAAATAGAAATTGTGCCAGCTAAAATTAGACTTTTAATAGCACATATTTTTTATTTGAAAAATTCACTTTTGACCCATTTGAATGTCATTTCCATCAATAGAAAAAGTGACCTATAGTAATGAACAAAATGTATTTAGTGTATTTAGTTTTAAATAAGGATTTTTTTTACTTCTCTAGGCGGCTTAGGCATAGGGTCTGAGCAATAATGAACTTGGACAGCAGCTGTGTTTTGTGCATCATATTGCTCTACAGTAGTTTCCATATCTGACTCCATTGGCACTGAAAATATGGTCATTGTAACGAAGATATATGAATTATTATTTTTGACAATGCGGATAAAAATTTTCAAAATAAATGTTTAATTTAGAACGTTAAAATATGAAAAAAAAAATTAAAATTTGAAAGTTTAAAACTTGAAAGGTTGTTATGAAAATTGCCAACCACATTAGAAAAATATATAAAATTATATGGACCTAATGTTTTTGCCTGGTAATCATTAATTACTTTATTCATTTGATGACTCCCATATATTATTATATTATTATGTTAACTATCTTACAGTTAACTAACATTTTAATGTTGACTGTGTTTAACAGCTAACCGGTTAGAGATTTCTCGCTACACAGATATAGACTGTGTAACTGTGTAACTGAATATCGTGTATAGTTCTAACCGCTCACTTCAAGTTTCACTGTAATACAGTTCTTATATAAATATTTCAGTTAACTATTTTACAGTTGGCTCGAGAATCTCAGTCGTTGTGGTATTTGTTATTGTTATATATATATTATCACCTCTAATTCTTCTTTGTTCTACGTTTCTGTTGTATTTTGAATATTACCTCCTTGGACTTGTACATTTAACACTCTGTCTGGAGCTTGCTCCAAACTAGGGCTGCACTCAGGATATCCTTGCGAAACGTAAGAACAGGCAGAGCACCAGTACTGGCCTAAAATAATAATAATGAGCCACCCTGTACATTTACGCTTTTATTGTCCGCACGCGTGCGAAGGTTGTTCGCCATAAAAGTGCAGTCGAGAGTTAAACAAGCATAGAGATTGCATAGAGAGAGTGTATAAATTTTGGAATTAAAGAATTTTAGAAAGGTCGGATATTTGTCTAAAACTATAATCGCGAGCCGATTAGATAAACTTTTTTCCCAATTAGTTCAAATAATTAACTGCATCAAATTGGTTCAAATATTTACTGACCGGAATAACTGTAGTTAGAAATTTGGAGGTCACCTTAAATCATTTTTATAACTAATTTTTTACTTTCACAACAAACTCACATTGTGCATTTAGGCGAATCACACCAGGAGCTTGTTGCGTTTGAATCTCTCTATAGGGTTATTCAGTCCTTGAGGGCAAGGAGCGTCTACGACCTAAAACATAAAAAGATTAATGCAGCCGAAATATAACTATGAATAAAAAACTACCTGTCCGTTGCTTTTCCTCAGCTTCCAGAAAACAACTGGTCTGAAATAGATAAATATGTGGAAATTTTATTGCCCAACTTTTTATAAAGTTTGAAAGGATGGTTTTTGTAAAACGTCTTAAAATAAACTAGCATGTTTGTTTTTATGTAATTTTTTTTCTAAGCTAGGCTCAAAATTGAAGGAGAAAACTGCCAACCTTGGGTTTCCTTCCACAATGCATTGCATAGAAACGCGCTGACCAATGTCAACTTTATTGCCAGATGAGAATGGTGTTCCTGCTTGGAGTTCTTGAAAGTTGTCTTTAATGAGACGTGCAGCAGCTGCAATAGAATCAAATATTTAAGGCCTACATAAGTTGTCATTAATGTCTTACTGTAAGGGTCGATGTAGACTGCTTGAGAAGTAGGCACATCAGCATCGGAGAACAGACCGTTGTTAGCAGAACACTGGATGGCCTGACCAATCATCTCTGATCCGATCGAAATCTCTGGTCCATTTCCACTTATTGGCCCACCATTTTTCTGCCATCTGAATTTTTTGAAAATTCGATAATTTTTATTTTAGACGGAGTATAGAAAACTAGCTAGCTGCACTCCGGCTTGTCAGACCGAGGGCTTTGCTTTGAAGATATTAGGAATAGGTTTATTCATACTTCGCCGAAACACCGGAACATAACACGTGTTTCGCCAGAACACTAACCGAAACATTCATGTTCTGCCGGAACAAAATGTTTCGGTCAGTGTTTCGGCAAAACATGAAGTTGTTTTGATTGAAGTGTTCTGCCGGAACTGAAGTTCCGGAACAATGATTCCAGGTGGCTAATTCTGGATTTTGTGGATATACACATTGGCATGCGATCGCAATAGAGGCCAAAAGCGACGAATCAAGGCAAAAGGCTTTATTTAGCCAACTGTTAAAGCGGAATGACCGTCGACAGTGAAGATAATAAAATTGATAAAAGTAGGCAAAGCAAGGCAAATTAAGCGCCTGTGGTGGGACTCGAACCTATCTTTTATTGACTCCACTGCAGTACTATCGTGCTATCGGGATTTCAGTTATTAGGTATCCATTCATCTAAAAATATCTTAGCTCACCTAAGCATTGGGTAGCACTTCCACCTGAGTACCGATAGTTAGGCAATGCCCTTGTACTAACACGTGAGCAGCTTTACATAGATTCAATAACCTGGGTGTATCTGAATACCTTACAGGGTACGAAACTACTCAAGCCCTGGAATTTCTAAACAAGTAAATTTGCTGTCTTCGCATTATCAAACCGTGTTCAGGACACGATTCTAGATAGGGTACATTGATTTTTAATTACTTTCAGCTAAATCCAAAATTTCGGGTTCTGGAGGTCGATATGCATTTAGGGGAGGTACTAGGTAATTCCCATACCTGCTGAGACTAACTGCTCCAACAAACTTTTATTAGTCCTACAAAACATTTCTGACTACTATTCAAAGATAAAAATGTCTGCTACCACCAGGATTTGAACCTATAACCTCAAAATTTTAGGGGGTGAATTTACCGCCGCCATTTTGGGTAAGCATCATGACCATATCTATTCGGACGCCCACATTACTGGTAAACAGATTGCGGTGCACAGATTACGCAAAACCGATTCCGCAGTGTTTGGCCTTCAAGTTGGTAGCATACCGTCAAATTTAGGATCCTCTTTGGATTCGCCACAACTAAATACGTAGGACCGACCCTAAGTAGCAATCAACTGTGGCATTTGATTACCGGAAAATTAGTTTGGTTAGATGAGCTTTGCACATTAACTGTATATCACATTTAAAAGATACGTTGCACCGGAATCCATGCTGGTATTGTCACGATCTAGGATTTTTTTCCAGATCTATAGAGCATTAAAAATATGATTTTACATAAGATCCGAATTTCCCGAAGGGTCGATTTATTAAGATAGCCATAGTTGCACAAGCGCCGGCCCCGGCTTTTTTTGTTTTTTTTATGCAAATACTCCTAGCATCTGCGGTGATAGCAAGTATCACCGATAAGTTTTTTTCAATCTAAAAAAAAGTAAGTCATTGGCAGTCTCGAAAAAAAAGATTATCGTCAACGCTGGCATCCAAAATTGTCAGGTCGGCTAAAAACTTGTCAGGTCGGCGCCCGGCGCCCGTTTTGACTAGCGGCGCCGGCGCCCGTGCAACTATGAAGATAGCAATTCCTTTGAAAGCTGAGCATAAACAATGTATATTCGACGAGATTACGTATAACACGTGGTTGTACGGCGCAGTAGGTAGTGATTTCGAGTGTAAGTGATACACTCAAGTTCGGCCCTTACTCTGTGTTATTGATTCGTGACATTTTGCTTTGGAACCAATTGTTGTTTTTTTTCACAAATTTTCATTCTGATTTTCCGATTTTGACTTTTTAAAATCGGAAAACAAAAACATATTTATATACTCAAATAGATTAAAATCAAGAATATTTTGACCATAATATGGATATTTAGTCGATGTTCGGATTGGTATGTTCTGCCGGAACAAAAAACCGTTCCGGCAGACATGTTTCTGCCGGAACAGAATTTTGTATCGCCGAAACATCGATGTTTCGGTGAAATATGAATGAACCTAATAAAAAATAAAATTTTTCAATAAAATCAGCCCATGATTTATTCTAACTGCAAAAAATTCAGCTGATTGTCTATCTTTAGGATCAAAAATTAATCATGAGTCACATGGTTAAAAATATAAAAACATGAAGACGATATAAAGACCACAGTTTTTGTCCCTGTTTACCTGAAAGAAGTTGGAGCAGGTGTGCATTTACAGAACAGTGCAGACTTTTGCGTCTAGGCGTTTTTGGCAGGCTCCAGTGGCATCTCTGAAATTAAGTAATGAAAAAATTAGCGATAAGTTGAGTAAAGCTCCACAAATAACAGCATACCTTACACATTCTACATAAAACTTCAGCCCTGGTTAGGAATTGAAACAGGACCATGACCATTGCTATCCACTACATGCACCTAATTTATAATAATTAAAGCCAAATATGAACAAATATTAGCACAATAACAAAACAATAAGTTAAATGTTTTATATTTTGCAAACCACTCACTTGTTTTAAGTAGCGCACATCTACAACAGAAGGACTAGAATCGATGGTACCACCGTTGATTGCAGCTTGACAAATAATGGTAGCACCAGTCCACAGAGGATTAGCTTCTACATTTGGCAGTGTAACTGTCTAAAAAAGTATATCTTTGTAACGCTTTTTTGATATCAAAGAATAAATTTCCGATTTTTTTGGTTTTTTTCACTCACCGGGACCCCTTCCACCTTTAATTCAGTTCTCTTTTCGCTTTATTTCATAAAAGAGGGTCCCGATAAGTGAAAAGTACCGTAATTTTTTCTATTAATCATTTTTCTATGTCCTATTTCATGTTTAGGTTTTTGTCAGATTTCGGGGTAATATCTTAATATATATCTTATATCTTAATATATATCTTATAATATCTTATATCGAGTAAATTCGACTACTTGTCGTCACTTATACTTTCCCGTGATAATTATAATTTCATATCCCTGCAAGTACTACAAATTTGTTTTGGCCACGGAATCAGTGAAAGAGACCGTACCTGTACATTAATAATAACTGTGTTGTTTCACCTGTTCAAAAAATGAGTCGTCTGTCTGTCCTCTATTCAATTATGTACAAATTTGTCAGCCATTTACAAATGCTTCTCACTTTTCTAGTCTTTCTATTTTGTAAAACCAGAACAATGGGCCTATTCTCGGCCATCCAGCCATAATTACACCCCTCTGCAAATAGGGGCACACACACAAGGTCAGACTATTGTTCTTGCAGCAAAAACGGCAGAACTCTGTCCAACCTGTAACAGGAACAAGAAAAGTGCATGCTATGCAAAGAAAGGCCTTAATCTTGAAGGATAGAGGGAAAAGAAAGAGCTGCTTTAAGCCTTATTAGTGAGTTCAAGTGGATACCGATGCAGGCTAGCAAAGGGTAATTTGTCGGCTTTCTTTTGGCGTAGCAGGCACATTAATCGAAAAGACAGATGGGTCAAATTAAATTTTGGGGGAAAAACATTTATGTAGAATTAGTAATTAGTGTTTTTTTGCCGTAATTTTTTTTTTGATTTTCAAGAAACATTTTAATATAGACTTATTTTTTATTGGTTATTGTTATTTTCATGCTGTCAAAAAGTTGTTGAAAAGCCGTCACAAAGGTACATAAAAAACAATTGGGCGAAAAAAGTTGGTGGAGTCGAAAATAATGGTCAGGAAATGAACGCAAAGTGACCTTGCAGGTTGGACAAAGCCACATTATTTTATGAGTTCTGTCATCAACAGAAAATACTAATCTGTGTATGCTGTGTATGCTCAGCCAAATGGAAATATAAAATGTTTTAGGTGATTTTAGCAGGCTTTGAACACAAAGTTGACAATAATTACCGTACTGGGAAAATCAGGTACTAGAAAAAACGCGTTTCAAAAACATATGATGCAACAACACTTATGATAATCAGAGCAAACAATGGGCGATTTCACCGCTTTAAAACTTAACTTTTAAGCTACCCCATTAACATGGAATTTATCGGCGATTTTACGGCGTTTACTATGCAAACATTGACCACTTGCAACAAATAACTACCCGTGAGAGCTACACAAATAGACAGCTTTATCAATTTTAAAGCTTAACTTCAGATAGTAAATCTTTCTTTCTTTGACTACACAGTTTGTAAAAAAACTCACCGGAAAACCAGCTGAGCCCGTAAGATCCTGAGCTGAGTTGAGAAAGTTGACCATGTCGGTGATGTTTTTTTGTACACAGTCCACGCATACGAATCTCAATTGCCCAACTGGTGCTTCTGTAAATTAAATAGTTTTAAAATATTAACGCAGTTGTTTAATTTTATTTCAAGATGTTATATTTCAATGTATTGCAAAAATAGCTAAAATCGAATTTTCAGGAAAGGATAACTGTGAAGTGATTATAAATTTTTTCACTGCTTCACTAACTGGTGGACAATAAGTTCCCGGACAACTTTGAGCTCACTTTTTAAGATACAAATTTACGATGAGAAAATTCCAAAAGTAGGTTTTGCAGCCCTGAATCTTTTCTTTCAAATGGCATATTGTTTTTAGCTTGGCTATTTTGCATAAGTCACCATTTGGCTCCAAACACTTGTCTGGTCATTTTGAGAAGGTTACCAACAATTTTATCACTTTAACTGCTCGAATATTTCATTGAATTTTGAGCGTCACTACAAAATTTATCATTTAGTTGTAGCGCAGCTCAATAGCTACAAAACACATATTACAGAATGATTTTTGAAAATCTGAGTGTTGAGATATGGCCTTTTGGAAAAATCGTGGTGATTGGCTGGTACAATGAATAGTACCAGAACTGCTATAAAGCATTGTACGCCATGAAAAAGTGCCCTATTCCTCAATGGGGCTTTTTTCCTTGGTCACCCCTGTTATTTTTCTGTGAATTTTAAGGCTTAGGCAAGGGTTGGTCAGCGTCTGTTAGGATGGTCTCAAACGTATTTTAGACTCAAGTTGAAGTTCGTCCTAACATATGCTCAGATATTCTTGCCTAAACCCAGTTTGCAGTTGAGAATTTCCTGAGGTTACATGAGGTTCCTTTTTTACGCATCTAAACTTATTTATTTTTTCAAATCTTTATTTGAAAACATAGCTACGTTCTATCTGAGTATTATTAAAGCTTTATACGCTTTCTATTGGTAAAAATTTAACAATTTTTAGGAGATTCTCATGTTGAAACGTCAAAAAACCTCATGAGGACGCCTGAACGTGAGAATGTCATACAAGTTTTCAAATTGATCTCCACATGGAAAAACGCATAAGAAAGAGCAATGTATTAGGATCATTTTAAGTAGCCGGACGTTAAAAATGGTTTGAAATGTGTCAGATACAGCCAAATGAAAAAACCTCACGAAATCTCAACTGCAAACTGTGCCTAAGCTTTATTCTAAAAAACTCACAAAAACAACAATGGGGCTCAAGGCAAAACCCCATTGAGGAATAGGCCAAAAAGCTTCATGCTATTTTTCATATTATTTTTGACTTTTAACTTGTGTGATTTATTATTTTCAGGTCTACAAGCAAAATTTTTTTCTTAAGCATTACCAGAAACACAGTAGATAGTTCCTTAGCATTTTTGCCTAGCATTGTCCACACAATTTGACTGAGGTGCTAAAATTATTTGTTTTTCCGTGAAACTTCATTTGTTGAAAAATATTTTTACTTGTGTGTTAGCAACTTGAAATGTTTGTGAAGATATTTTGACTTGAGCGCTGGCAGTGGAGGTCGAAGAAGGCATCATTTGAGCTTAAAAATAAATGCTAATAGTAAAATATTGAATCTAAGCAAAATCAAAAGTACTACCTTGTAGGCATATTGAGCTGCACATAATGCCGCTAGAACGGCAAATTGCAATGAAGTCATTTTTCACTGCTGATAGGCTAAAATTTTTTTTTGTAAAAAATGCATTATTAATTCAGCTTCACGCAATACATTTGTTTGTTGCATACTTTTGGTTTTTATCTCTATATAGTATTTGGGACAAGGGGTCACGCTTTTTTGACTTCGGAGGCCACAATGGGTCGTGGAGGGGAGATTTCGTGAAGGGCAAATTCATTTTTGACGCTAATACCATCGTGTTCCACGGAATGTCAGCTTTCTAAAAAGATCACAGAAAAACAACGTTTTTAAGAGGGCATATGCATACTTTTATAAAGTCAGTGTTGAAGACAACCTTTTTTCGTTTTCAGTGTATGAAAACTAGCCAAGAGACTTTTAAAGATGATGATTAACGAAATGTTATAGGGCGTAATAAGTTCGGCCTCCGGTCATGATACAGACCCTCCAAGTTGATGAGGCCTTATTAAGAAAAATGGTGCTATTCGAGGATATACTGTTATCAAGATAATATATTACCGATCAAAACTTAATACAGTGCTCGGCCTGCATTTGATAACGTAATTAAATTAATTCAAAAAGTGGGCATAAATTCAAATTATTTCTATCACTCGATAGCAGAAACAATTTTTTATATAAAATCTATCAAACGAAAAATGATAAATTAAATTAGATATAATTTAAAAATAATTGTGATTCACAATAGTATTGTCTGCATTTAAATGACCTTTATACAAGCAACCGCAAAAGAGTTGTTAAGTAAGCAGTACGGAAAAAACTATATTTTTTCAAATTTACGGTTTTCAAACAAGCTAAGCACAGAAACAAGAAAATTGGAAATAATCTTAAAAAGTAATTTTCAATTCTCTACTATCCTCAACATTTGTAGCCTTCAATGCACAGTTCTACTTAGATAGAAATAGAAATACGTAGTTTCATTTTAGAAAGATTTCGGAACTCGAAATGTTAGAAAAAAAACTATTGCTTAATTAAAACTTGAAAATTAACTGCGTATAGGCAATCTCAATTCTGTTCTATTTGGTTATTGATAAAATTTACGAGGTAAAATTTCAAAACAAGATAAAATTTCAAATGTTAGTTTTTTTTTGCTTTCTTTACTTTTTGAAAAGTGATTTTTTTGCCCACCCACACCATGGTGGTAATGGTGATACGATGGTGTGTAAACCGAGTAGCTCTGTTATTGGTTGACTATGAAACAGTTGATATTAAATCAAGGTTTGACTATTCACAGCCAAGTATAGAAACATGATTGACTATAGGACAGTTAATATTTAAATCAAGGTTGAGTATAATACAGTCAAACATAGATTATTGCTTGATTATAAAACAGTTAACACAGGATTCGGATCTCAAAATTTTGAAAATAATGACATTTGATCAAAATAAGACATTTTACGGTATATGATGTTTGACTATATTGCAGTCAAATGTTAGAATGTTGTTTGGCTATAAAAATTTTACTGGAATCCTCTGAATAAAACTGGAAATAAAAACTAAGATTTGACAACATTATTATTAAAATAAAATTCCTAAAAACTGCATCTTGGTCAACATTTCACTCAGTAAAATATAAATTTCACCAGCACAAAATGCACTAACAAAAATTCAAACCCAATGAAAACCAAAAAGTCGATAAATCTGTGCAAATTCCAATCGTCATCTGTCAAAGTGATATCCCACGCACTGAAACCTTTTTAGTGAAGTGATACTCTCTCTACTAATAAATAAGTCTTTTTCGAGAAAGAGAGAAAGAGGAAGATTTCACACAGATAGCAGGGAAAATGAAAAGAAGAAAAAGAGGCGAGATCATTGCCAACCAACTAAGGATTGATCAAAAAGTGGGTGTCAGTTGAGGCGCAGAAAGACAAGCAGTGAAACTCTTTCGACAACGATTGATGACTCAGGGAGCTGCTGCTGAATTATTTGTAGTGCTTGACTTTCCTCTCTCCTCCTTGTGTTTTGTTGTTGGTTCTCTTCTTTTTCTTCTGCTGGATAGATGACTTAGAGTGGTCAGTAAAAGCTTGCACTTTTTCGCATGTTTCATGTCAAAAGAAACATGGCGGAGGCGTTAGTCAGTTCTGGTGAGAAGCACCTAGCAGCAACAGCAACCAGCCAACAACACACAGTGTTCTTTTTGGAAAGATATCATTAGCGTATTTGCAGCGGTTTTAGAGGAGAAAGCGATCAACATACTTTTTAGCAAAAGCTAGAAGAGAAGGAAGAAACGACTTTGATTTTTAAATGAGCGAAAAAAATATGTCGGAGATTTAGGGGGGGTGGTAGCTATCGACTTAAACGAGAGGAACCTGTGGCGTCGAGATATTTTATTGGACCAACGTCTTTCCATGTTTTCCCAGACCATCATTCGGCAGAAATTTGACTCAAGTTTTTGTCAAATTCTAGTAGTTTGTAAGTAGTTTTCGGCTCGCGTCTTGGCTCTTTTGGCCTAGAGATAATACTCTTTGGTCTATCTGGGGCAGAACCTCGGTAAATATGTATATACGCGACCTCATGTGATAAACAGTTTTTTCAATTTTATCAAATAATGATCTGGAACATTGGTCCTACCAAAATATTTGGTGGGAAGATGATTTGCAGCGGAAAATTTGATGGCGGATTTTGGCGAAATTCAAGAGTGCATGTTTGCTTTGAAATTCCAATTTTTCGAAACTAGATCCGTGTCCAGCATGGTCGATTTGCTCATAAAAGTGCTTTCTAATTTAAAAAATCACTCATATTTGAATTCCACTCGAGACAACAAACATTTAACTAAAATGTTTTTTGAAATAAAGTAAAATGCTCTTTGTCTCGAGTAGAATTCAAAATTTGAGTGATTTTTTTGAAAATTAGAAAGCACTTTTATGAGCAGATCGACCACGAATCTGGTGTCAAAAACACGGAATTGGAAAGCAAACATACATAACGGCTCTCTTGAAATTCCTCCAAATTTTCTGCCGCGAATATTCCGCCGACAAATTTTCCGCCGTTAAAATTACGCTGCCAAATCATCTCCCACCAAATTATTCGTTGCCACAGGTTTCCAGAGAGCTCTTGAAAAACTAATCAATAAGAAAGAAATTATAAAACTACCACACCACATTAATATTAACGTATATTTTGTTTCTCTACACTTCAATTTCAAAAATTCTCAGATCACAAAGCTCTTTTACTAAAAAAGCATATATCGAACAGCCCTACAAAAATTAACCCTATTTACAGAAGTAGCCAAGCCCAAAAAAGGAAAAGGACAAACTAAGGAAAATATTTTTTGCGCATCACACACACATATACAAGAAAAAGGAATAAAATTGGAAGTAAAGAGAGAAATACCTTCTCTCACCTTGCTCACAACAAACCAACACACATATTGATGGGCAGTACTAGCAAAGTAGACAGGCAGAATAGAAAAGTCTCTTTTTCCACAATTAGCCCTAGCCCTGCCCCACCTGACCCTTGTGCCCCACCTTTTTGCATAAGACGCGCTCTGTTGGTTGAGTTGTTGGTCACTCTAGCAGCTTGGCCTTGTCTTTTGCCTCCCTCTTATTGTGAAAAGGCGGATGGATGGGTCGTTATTAAATCATAAATACACACATGCATACCTGCCCGCCTACCTGCCTCTCTAACCCACTCATATAGATGGAGGCCATAGTAAAGGGGAGATGACCCTAGCCATATAAGCCAGTGGTTTCGAGCGGTTGACGTCACCAGAAAGGTCGTAGGTAAGATATCTGACCTATAAAGTTTGGCATAAATGTTTGTCAAACATTGTTAAATTAAAAAATCATTTTGAGTACCTAAGAGCTTTTTCAAAACAGTGGACCCTCAATAAACGGACACCCCATAAAGTTCATCCCAGCCTGGGGCTCGATGTTGTTTCTGTCCAAAAACATACTTTTCAGCACAATTTTTCATCGATATTTGCCGAAAGTGATTGGTCAGACTGGTCACGAAAATCGCAAAGCTTGCAAAATACTTTTTTCAAAAATTTGCATTTTCGCCATTTTATTAATGGACACTTGTTTTTGATACTCGCCTTCAAAAAAAACAATGTATGTTTATCGAGTTCCCGGCATGTCCTGATGCAAAAAAATGCAAAATTTCAAATGTTATCAGCATTATCAGAAAGTTGTTTGAGTTATATAAAACATATTTGCGGTACATATACCACACTTGAGCCTGCAACTAGAGTTATTTTTGCTGTGCTGCATTAAATTTTTGTCCATAATCAACAAAGGGGAGGGTTTGCCTAGGTCCCCCTGTTTTTTTCACATTTTAGGCTTTTTTATATTTGATAGAGGCTTTGCTACATCATGACTTGCGTATATGAGTCTACCTTTTTGTTTCCATCTTGCATGATAGGTGTTAGATGAACCTACTGTAAAAAATCGGGATGTAGAGGTTGTTATTTTAAAAAGTGGCTATTTGTGTGACAAAGAAAAAGTTTCAAACACTTAGGATTACCACACAGACACATATATATCTACTCCTCTCTTGACTTTCATGCGCTCTCTTTGATTGGACATTGAGAGAGTAAACAAACCCCTTTTTAGGGTTGTTTTGTAATGTGACAATGCATGTTAAGCAAATACATTTTCGTGAAAGGAAATTACAAAATAAGAGACTTAAGTAATTTGGAACTTCAACTTAACTAAAAAATAATACAAACTGAACTGAAATTTCAACATAAACTTGTTAAGGCAGGGCCCTCACATTTTTAAAATAAGGACATTTTCTTAAATGGAGACATTTTTAGAGTTTGTAATCAAAGATATGCTAATTTCAGTACTTATTGCTCTTTTGCTGCCAAAAATAAGATTTTGACTAGAAATACCAAAAACGAAAAATCGAAACCCGAAAAATGAAAAACCTTTTAAATCAGCTATTTGATACCAACTTTCCTAACCGAAAGTGATCCTAAATATTTTTTTATATACTGTATGCCCACATGCGTACCCAGGATTTTTTTGACAGAGAGCGGGGGGGGGGGGGGTGGCGGTGGTCGGCTAAATAGGCTAAAAATCTTGACGAGGGGTGGGAATAGGGCTAAAAGGCGAAAAAAAAAGAATAATAAGACTGAAAAAAACAAACAAGTGCTAAAAAATCCTGACGGCGGTTTGAAATATCAGATTTCACTTTGGAGTATCAAATTTAGAAAAAAATTGAGTTTATCTACAAAAATCTCACGATAATTCACAACTTATTGTATGTAATCTGACACATTTATAACCAGAGAAGAACACAAATCTTTTGGGTGAATTGATTTTCTCTCTATCATCAACAGACAGAACTGCTGCAATTAATAAATAATTAAGCTGCACTTCCTACCATCCCAACTACAAATATTTATTTGTGCTACTTAATTATACTACTTATTTACTGCAACTCAGATTAAGCTTAAAGACACCTTTAATCGCTAATATAATGTGGTTGGAGGAAATAGACAAACTGTGTGCAAGAATGTGCAAAAAAGCATTTCATATAACTTAAAATTAAGGTTGTGCACTTCATCAATTAAGTTAATCAACAACTTTACACAGTTTTCAAACTGTAAATCTCTAAAAAATTTCCTTTTGCCGCTTTTCACCTATTTTGTTTTAAAAAGAAAGTTCTGGCAGTTTTTTTTTCACTAAACAAGCGCTACTAGCAAATACCCGTCTCGTCCATCTCCTCAAATATCTGACCTCCGCAAAATCGCTCTAACAACTCTCTGGAACATCAAGTTCAGCTCAGGGCTTAAGCTTTGAGATAGGCCAGCGTACGGAATTTGTGTTTAATAAATGTCTCATGCTCTTTTCCTGAGTGTGGGACATATATCGGAGTATTTTTACTAAAATAAATTAATGGAAAATCTATGGAGCGTAGGTGGTTATTCGCTAATGTGAATAACCCGGTAAAGTGACACTGAAAATATGTGTTTTTGTTTATATTCAACTTATTACTTATTTTACTTATTTTTTATTGAAATCTGATGCAAGCAAATAGCGAATTCTCAGACATAACAGAATTTTTTTTCTATTTTTTCATTCGTGACACATTGTGACACATACAGTTAACAATCATATCATTGAAAATTTTTAAAACTTGTTATCAGTGTTGTTCCAGCGCCGGGCGGCGCCGGCGCCAGCGCCGGCGCCGACCCTTTCTGATAAAGGCCCCGGCGCCAGCGCCGAGCGCCTCCCTTAAAAAATTTTGGCTCCGGCGCCAGCGCCGGCGCCGACCTCTTTTGAAAAAAGGCCCCAGCGCCAGCGCCGGCGCTCATGGCAGCGGTAATTTATATGGCAGCGGTAACTTGATAATTTTTTTTTGCTGTGATTTCATGAAAAATTCCTATTTTTTTAACAGTATGTTTTTTACAGTGAGAATGATAATAATTGTTTGTTATCATATCGATTAGCAGCATACCGTTTTTATTTTCTCTATTAATTCTTCATGAAGAGTGAATATTGAAAAACAGGGTCTTTTAAAAAATTCGCAGAATTTGAGATGGCTATAACTTTTATCTCGATCGAGTTTCTGTTTTCACCAATCGATTTCTCTTGACGGGCAATTTCGTTAAGTGTATAATGTCAAAAGTATGATTTTCGCTTGGTCCCCTGTGATTCGGATTTCAGCCATCTAGGGGCCACCCACAGACCAGGACCAGAACCACAGCGGGACCAAGCGAAAATCGTATTTTCGACATTATATAGAAAATGAATTGCCCGTCAAGAGAAAACGATTGGCAAAAACATAAATTAGAAATTCGGTCCAGAAAACAATGTATAGCCATTTCAAATGCTGCGGATTTATCCGATACTGCGGTACCCTGTATTTTCCCTATGCTGAGAAATAAGTCCATATGAGGTTCAGTTATTAGAGAGTGGGAGTTCATGAAAGGAATGAGGTAATATTGTTTTGTGAAAAGAAAGTTGTGTAAATTACTGTTCCAAGAATAGCATATGATACCCTGATTAAGTTAAAAATCAATAATAAACTAAAAAATAAAAAAAAAATATAAATAAATAGAAGATTTGAAGAAATGAAAGAAATTGCAGCACAAACTCAGATAATTTAGTTTAAAATTAAGAATAATTGTCTTTCTGAATATTAGCCTGTTAAATTTTTAAAACAGCGCCGGCGCTGTAGCCTTTCGAAAAACAGCGCCGGGGCCAGCGCCGGGACGAAAATTTTTAGCGTCGGCGCCAGCGCCGACGCCGACCAAATTTCTCATTGGCCCAGCGCGGCGCCGAGCGCCGGCCCGGCGCTGTTTTTTCCCGGCAGCGCCGGCGCCGGCGCTAGCGCCGGCGCTGGAACAACACTGCTTGTTATTTAGAAAGTTCATTAATTTACCAAACATTTTACTTCTTATCACATAAATATTCTCTTCTACTTCACTAAAATGAAAAACAATTGAATGCTTATTGTGGTAACAACGCACAAAAAATGGTTAATGTTGTGATGGTTGGTAAACACCCATCCAGTAGTAGCAGAACTGAGCCGATCATCAGGGCCTTGCAAATGCTGCTTTCTCATTTTCAACATCTTTGCTGTCTCATCTTTCTGCTTATGCAAATGGGCAAAGCCCTTCTTTTTGTGCTTCCATTTGAGGATGCTGTTGCATTTCTCCATCGATCGCTGCCAGTCTTCGAAGAAAGTGTTTAAAGGATAAAGGAGGTTTACAAAAAGAAAAAAAGCAAATTGTTCTAAAAATTATTGAAAACCGGAAATAAATTTGTTTTTTGAATCGTTCGGCTTTTTATTGCCATTAAAATTTTTTGGCGCCGATAATATATCATTTCTGGTTTTACATATGCAACGAATTTGTCAGTCTATTTCTTTTTGATTGACTAAATTTTGATACCACACATAGCACAATCAGAAAAAGTTAATAAGAATGGCAAATATTTTTTCAAAGGATCATGGTTTTTTGCGCGCAGCGACATGTGCGAAATTTGAATTGGCGGGGGACACTACTCTTTTTAGTCGTTTGAAATGACTTTAAAGAGTACAATGCAAGACAAAAGAGAAGAACCCCCGCCAATTCAAATTTGCACATGTTGTTGCGCACAAAAATTATGGTCCTTTAAAAAATTTGAGTTAAAAAGTTTGTTATCGTCATCAAAATGCCCGTAATTTCATCAGGAGGCTCGAATTGCATTAAATCAAATATTTCACAAGATCTGAAAATGGTCAGAAATTATAAGCGAACCATCAACACCTTGAATTAAAGAGATTTAGCATAAATCGAAGACAATAAACCAATACAGAAACTGGATTTTCCGTTCAAATAATTAATGTTATTGGCTTTGTCTTGTTCTTTTATTGTTTTATTTCTCTTCTAAATGCTTTTGAACGATCAAAGAATATTGAATAAAAATTTTAACACGTTTTCAATCCATCTTTTAAGAAAGATTTATTAAAGCTTGTTAAATTTTTAACCAAATTTATGCGTTGGAAAAAAACCCTAAGGCTGCTATTAGAAGCATGCTACTTTTTTCAAACTTTAAGTGGTCTGAAATTTCTGCTTTCATTTACTGTTTATTATTAATAGCTTGATTTAGCGCTTTTTCTGAGACAAGTATCGATTTTAAGTCTCAAAGTCGTAGTCCGAATTTACAAAAAAAGACATCGGACTCCGGCGTATAAAAGGCACCAAATTTTACTAGGCTTTAAACTGGTGCCTGTGTCTACACGGCTATAACTGGTATGCCTTTTCAAGAAAACTTACTTAAATTACAAAAAGAAGGAAATAAGCTGTTTTTTTGTATGAATTCAGTTGACCACTTCAGTTTACCATTAAAATATTTTTCGGAGAAAAATGATTGACGAAAAAGCTCTGCTTATTCACGTACAAATTTTTTGTCAATAGCTCCCGTGCACCGTCTGAAATCAAGTTTTTTTTTCGGTGTAGACAAGGATGTTGAAATAACAGTTGTGAGGCCGGTTCCGAGTCCTCTCATTCTGCCGTAGTCTTAGGTCTAGCTCTCCTAGCATGAGACTAACGTAGCTCGCTGCACAGGGATAACTCACTAAGTGGTTGCTTCCCACATAAGTATGCTCGCACTTAAAGTTGACCTTTTGACCTAGGGCTTCAACTGTCCATCCTTGTTACACCCAAGTTAATAAGAATTCAACATATTTTTCTAACAAGCTTCCTAGCAAGAAAAACCTATAGGAAATTTATACAAAAATTGAAAATTAGATCTAAATGAAAACAAACATCATTTAAAAATGTGCGCGTTTTTCGCCCTACCCTGCATGTGGTTTTGTTTCGTAAGTTCAATTAAGAATTGTAGCTAACTTATATTAACACTCCAACGACGGTTTGAGACAAGCGTGTTATCCGAAGCAGAATTATATTCTGAATAACTCTGCAAAACAGATTTCTGTAAGCATTATTTTTTAGTTTAATATTTATCTGAAGCGCGATTCTCTGTGTTTCGAATACCGTATTTTCTCTATTAATCCCTCACTCTCTAATAATCTCCCACCATGTGGACCTTATATCTCAGCCTAGAGCAGACATTTGCTAATCTACTTTATGCGTTTTCTTGATTGGCACGAGCACTCCTGATTCCACTTTTCAGATTTTGGTTGAGTACCTAAAAATTTCGAAATCGACCTCAAACTTTTCTGATTTTTAGGGTTGAAAAATAATCTTTCATGGGGGTCTAATGGAGAAAATACGGTAAGCTCTTAACTTGTTTATTGCTATTGTCATAAAACTAAAAAATCGGAAAAGTTAGAAGAATTTTTTTCAATTATTATTCTTATTACCGTATTTCCTCTAATAAGCGCCCCCGCTCCAATAAGCGCCCCCCCCCCTATTTTTTGACTAAATTTTGGAGTTAAGGCCATTTCTGATTGACAATTTTAAAATTTTAGGGGTTTGAAAAATAAGCGCCCGGGGCGCTAATTAGAGGAAATACGGTATCATTAATTATTGTTATTCAATTTTTTTTCATTGAAAGACAGCATGTTCAAAAAAAACTTTCTCAGATACCTCAATATAGACACGTAACTAAAATTTGGTCAACTTTTATACTTTACACTTTCCTAGTGCTACATAACTATTACAGTTGTAGTATAAGCTTTATTGTGTGATTTTTGTTTCTTTCTAATAACTTGACACATTTATTGTTGCCTTGTTGCTTTTTGTGATTGCATTGGCAGAAAGTTATAGAAGAAAATCGTAATATCACTTTCCTGTAATTTGTAACAATTTTTTTCGTATAATAAACGTTGTATAATGAAAAGTTTCAAAATTTAATAAATAATTGTAGTTAAAATAAAAAATTTAATTCACGCTTATTTAGTGTGTGCACATAACATCTAAAACAAACTAAAATTTGCAAAACAAAATTCGAATTTTTTTTTGCCTAGCCAATATTCAAGCCCGGCTGACCGCAAGCTGCAAAATTCCACACTAATGTGAACTACAGTCAAACCTCGATAATCCGCCACCCCGCTAAACGCCACCCTCGATAAACCGCCACTCTAGATAAGCCCTATTTGGTTGGCCATCAGAGAACTCAACAAAGTTTACCCCGCTAAACGCCACCTCGATGATCCGCCATTCTCGGATCGGTCCCATGGGGTGGCGGATTATCGAGGTTTGACTGTATCTAATAGTTCACTAAGATTTAAAATTTGGCTGTGACATATTTCGATTACGATCTTGATGTTTATAATTTTACAGTTACAATCAACTCTCGATAATCCGTCACTCGCTAATACGTCACTCTCGATTATCCGTCACCTTCGTTATGCTTTCTTTGGTTTTGCCTTAAGTAAATAAGGCTAATCCGTCACTTTTGATAATCCGTCATCCCACGGCCGGTCCCAAGGGGTGACGGATTATCGAGAGTTGACTGTATTTGATATTGCAAGTTTAACTGTAAAATAAAAAAATTTCATATTCATGTCAACTGTCAGATGGTTTGCTGAAATAATAAGTTCGACTGCAATTAATTCGAATATTTATTTGAATGTCAACTATCTCACAATTATTTTAAGTTTAAACTTTTACTCTAACAAGTTATGATGCCTTGACCTGTAGTTGAAAGGCTGCAACTGAAAGCACACACCAAAGTACTGATTTCTGTTAGTGAATTTGTTCCAGTCCCCTAAACAAGGCAAACTTTCAGCGAAAAGGTGTTTGCGCGCATCAGATTTTCCATCAGATGCATGAAACATAATTTGAACCATTCTGGAACACCCAAACCGCCATAAACTTTCCGAAATCATACCAAGCCAGTTTTTAGGACGGTTCGGGTTATTTTACAAAAAAGATTTCAGGATTCTGGTCACTCTGAAGCGAAATTTTATTAGTTAAGTGCGTCTTATAACAAAATAATTCGTTTACCGTAAAACTTTGACTTAAATTGCACAAATAATGAATTTCACTGAGGGAAATCTCATATTTACTAGGAGAAACGAGTAATTTACTCGGGTAATCGTAATTAGTAGTAATTTATTTTAAATCAAAATTTATCGAGGAGCAGCAATAAAATTTACTGGGAAAATCAGTATTTTGGTGAATCATTTCAATTTTAGCCTGATTAAAATAACAGAAGAAAATTTTTTAAAGTTTTTTGTGTTATTGACTTTAGTAAAAAATTGCAAATCTACGTTTGTTTTCAGATCAAAACTAAAATAACATCAAAATTTTTGTCAAGCGAACCAGAGAAATGTAAGAAGAATTTCCAGTAGTAAGCTGACCATGATTCATTTGTTTGTGTCCAGCCTGTCCATTTTTTGCTCTAAGGCAACAAAAGTGTTGAATGGGCGGTGGCAGCGGCGACCATTATAAATGGGTATGGATGGAACTGCGGCAAGCAAAAGTGTTGTAGTACAAAACTAGTGCATTCAATAAGAATATGTCTGGAGAAGGATGGGAACATAACTACTAAAATAGTTGTTGGCTGCAAGCCGAACACAAAAGTACAAGCATGGAATTTGGAGCAAACATAACCTCTTTTGGTTACTTGTACTAGTCATATTTTCCTCGTCTGTGCCCAGAATTTTTCGGGTTTCTAGCGTAGATGTATATTTTAAACCTTCCCTTAGTCGTTGCATTATTGTGTATTTGGTGCTTCATTGGTGTCACACAATGCATTGTTCCACAGCCAATTATTACTTTGCATGATGGACATATTGGACTATACGATGGCTTGATGGAAACTCAGTATACAGGTGAAAGGACTTGGACATTTTTCGGCCGGGCACTTTTTCGTCAAAAATTTTTGGCCGTCATTTTTGGCTTTACTTTTTTATGTGTCGAGAAAAAATTCTGTTAGCACACTTGTTGTAGATAAGGCTCAGGGATTCAAAATAAGCTATTAACAATCGACGTCTGATTGCAAAATTTAGGATAAAAATGTTCACTCTGTAAGGACTCCCACTAATAAGGGAGTTGAACATTTTTCGGCTTAAGTGTCCGACTCAATGTCAAACTGGGCATTTTTATCCACAGTTATATATTCAGATGTTGATTGTGAATAGCTAATTCCGAAGCCCTGAACCTTAGCTACAGAATGTTACTGACAGGATTTTTTTCTCGATAGCTTGTATTACTTTCAGATATAACTTGTATTTTTTGATTAATATATTTTTTGATAGGAAGGAATAGGGTTACAACTATCAATAGATACAATACATATCTATATATCTATCTATTGTTTTATTTCTCTCCAAATAGGCACTGTATCTTTCAAAGCATCAACAGCTCTAGCAATAGCTTCGTCTAGATATTTGTTGGCTTGTTCTACAGAGAATGAGGCAATATTCAAGTCTTTGAATGGGTATTCAGAGTTTAGAAGATTGAGGAAATAGTCATCATTACTAGGGTAGTCTTCAAATATTCGGTCACTCTTTTGTCTATTAGGTCTGGAAATTAAATATAATAATCTATTACATGAATTTATACAAAATTTACTCTTCGAGTATACCGTTCCCTGAAAATACGTCTTTGTTGTCGTCTTACTAAATTAAATATTTTATACCATTCCCATTTTCGAATTTTATCAACAGGTGCCCCTTCCAATAGTTTGACAAAGCCAATCTCTTTAAAGTCGACAAACAACTTAGATCTTGAATGTAGTGACATCCGATTACAGAAAAAGTACAGCCAGAAAATGACGGCCCAAGAAACTTCGGCCGAAAAATGAGCTTGAGTTTACAATCCTCACCCCCCCCCCCCCCAGGGGGGAGAGGGGTCGGATGGAAAAGATAACATCATATTCGTGTTTCCCGACTTCGATTCATAAGAAAGACGGCTGTTTTTTTGGTTCTGATACAAAAAATTTCGAACCACAGGGGGTTTCATGGGTTTTTAGTCAAAATTTGAAAAATTAAATTGGCGCCTTTTGAATTTTAAAGGGATTAAGGGCTGTATAGGAGGGGAAAGGAATAAAAGGGCCACTAATCATAGAGAGACCACTAACAAGAAGATGTTGAACATAGTTTTGAATACTGGGGCCTACTGCATAAATAAACTATGGTATGCATGCTTTTTCATGCATGCAGAGTCACTTTCGAGTGATTTGTGTTGTAGGTATGGTATGTGGGTGTGCTCATCTCAACTCCAAGCCTCAAGCCCCTGCGCGCTCTTCGGGGCGCAGGGGCTGAGAGTTAGAGATGCTTGCATATACTTACCTTGGACATGATTCCGAGAAGTGCTTTTGACCATAAAATGCATATAGAGTCTTTTTTGCCACGGCCCAGTTGAAAAACATGGTAAGGTAGTCAAAGAATACAAACATTTTGAATTTTTAACGTTCTGCCATAAAAGTGGCCCCTTTTTATTCTATTCCCCTCCCTATACAGCCCTTAATCCCTTTAAAACTCAAAGGCGCCAATTTTAATTTTTCAAATTCTGACTGTTTTCAATGTGGCTTTAATTTTGCAGAAAACCCGGTTTTTGGTTAACCGATTAGATTCAACTCTAGTTTATGGTTCATAAATTTAATTTTCAGGAACAGTCACTGCTGGAAGACCGTATACTCTGGATATCTATATGGGTGTGCTTTAAATTCAACTTTGAAGGGCCATGACTTTAGGACCACAGTCACCCTCCGCCAGTTTAATTTTTTTCCTACTTATTCTCTACGGGTTTTTCAACTTCCGTTCTACAAACCTAAGCCTAAAATTAAATTTATAGCCTCGTTGTTAGAACCAAGTTGAAAAATCCGTAAAGAAGTTCAATAATTAATCAAATGATTGAATTGGCGGCGATATCCGCTGTGCTCAAAAACCATGGTCTTTTAAATGTTTTTCGAATAATAAAAAAATTGTAGGCAACACTGATAGGTCAGTCATTTTTTATTTATAAAACTTCAATAACAAATTATGTAAAAACAGATATGACTATGTGATTGACCAATGCACCTACAACCACAGGCAGACTTTTATTGACCAATTGGGTGTGTTTACCAGTAATGTTAAACTCTGATCGAAATATTTTAATTTCAGATGCTTGCAAAATAGTAATATTTCCTGCAAAAATGGGAGACTGACCAATACACCAATGCGGGCGCCATCAACGCACATTAGTGCACTTGGTTGCCGAAGAATCTGTTCTGTACTTTGAATGTCAGATAAAAGTGTTAGAGTGCTGTGGATGTGCTGAGGTAATAAAAGTTTTACTGGCTTTTTCGGGTTGCTAAAATATTATTTTACTCTGTGAAAATTTTCAGCAGTCCTGTGAGCGGCGGCCTTCAATTAGCCAGTATCCTATTCATCCTGTGCCATTGACCTGTTGCGGCAATAATATTCGATTATTCCACCTCCACCTCCTCCACCTGCCATATTACCAAGACACAAGACTGGTTTGGGTGTTGCCTTGGTGGTTGTGGCTGATATTTTTGCTGATTTTGCTTTTGCTACTCACTCTATTGTGCTGCTTACTAGCGTGTTGTTTGGCGAGAAACAGAGGCAAAGTGCATGCTAACAAGGCTATTGCTCCAATCCACAGCAACCACCTCCAATATTCAGGTTTTTTTCAAATTTTCAGCAAATTAAAAAAATAAGGTTTAGGGTAGACAAAGTGGCTCAGACAATACCCGAACACGCCAGATCAGTCAACAAACCAGTTTTGACAACCACAATTTTAACAATACATACAAAGAGTGCAACCACTTCAGTTTGATGACCATGCTAGTATTTCTTTGAATGATCAAAGGCAGTTTCAAGACAGAAGAGCCACTGCCAGTCAAGAATATGGCAGAAGAAGAGGAAACGAGAGAGCTTATACAGGACAGTCAAACAATTTTGTCCATCCTTTTTATTCATCACCCTACTTGGATAGCAGAGAGCACTGGGAAGAAAAGGTCGAGGAGTACAATGAAAGTGTTATCGACACTACTACTCATTATGGTATATATATTTATTTTAGTGGGCGGCTTCATAAAGTGCAAATAAACATAATACTACTTTTTCAAATGCCGTTATGTAGCCAATCTTTTTTTGATTTCATTGTCATGCGATGTCAAAAAAGCTGCAAAAAATTATAAGTTGAATTATTAACGATAACATCAGAATTGTAAAAATTTATCGAAAAATGACTTATAAGTTTTTGTACAATATCATATGAGCCAATCTTTCTTTCAAGTACCTTGTCTTCTATAGTAGTCAACGCTTTATGTTATTTTTTCACAAAATTCGCGATTCCAATACTACCCATTGATACCGAACCTTTAATATTTTTTAAGTTTGTTAACATCAAAACACCGCATATGAAACAAAAATATATTAAAACCACATTCTATGATTATTTTGTCACTTTTAGGAAGCATTGTATAATCTACTTTATTATATTATCGAAAACATTTAAAGTTTGACTTTACATAGTCTAACCGGGAGATCTTTTTCAACTATTTCATAGTTAATTAACATTTTAAGTTTGACTTTAACAAAGTAAACCCAGAGATCTGCATTAAATATTTCATAGTTAATTAACATTTAGGTTTGGAGACCCGGAGTTATTGGAGGCCCGGAGTTATTTTTCAGTTTCACAATATCGGAGATCGTATAAAACATAGCAAACGACAAACGATATTCTATTAGATGCAAACAAAAGTAATAAAATGCATCCATTTTAGCAACTACGATCGATCGAATTCAATGAGTTATCGCTTTAAAGGCCATTGCCGTCTCCGACAACGGTTATCCCTGCCAATTTCTTTCTCTTTATCGTTGGATTTATGTACGAATTTTTCAACTTGGTTTCTAACAAAACTATACCTAAATTAAATTCTAGGCCTTGTTTGGTTAGAAACCAAGCTAAAAATTCGTACAGAAGTTGAATGATTAGGCAAAAAAATTTGAATTGGAGGGGACAATAAAAAACAGGTGACAATGGCCCTTTAAATACCCGTTTTCTTCATCTTCTTCAGCATCCACCTCTTCTTCCTGATTTCGCTCCACATCCAGACAAGCTGGAGCATCCTGCAGCATAAGCTCACCCCTGGCACTTGCCCGTCTTCTTTGATGCAGTGAATGAGATATCTTCACTTCCATCGTGGTAAACAGTTAAATCGCAATCTAAATTGATATTAAGAACCACAAGCAGTCAAGACAATCAATTTTTAATTGAATAGGCAATAAGTCAAGTTAAAGAATGAAAGTATGAACATACCATGGAAGTTTGATTTGCATTTCCTTGTTGACCCAGTCACGAACAATTTTTCATGGATGAAATATGTTTTAGCGGCGTTTGCTTTAGAAACATCACTTGCGTACTTGATGACTTTCAGGTTGAATTCATTCGTATACGACTTTAATTCCTTGCAGTTCGAATCTCAACAGCATCTGAAGGATAGCAATATCAGCCTCTTCTATTTTAGCTGAAAAATATGGATTGTGACATTCCCATAGCAACAATTAGATGCAAAATTATGTGAATTCCAAATTAATTGTACCAAATCAGTTCATTCGAAAAATTCGTGCAGGTAAAATTGACTTTTGGACCCGGGAGTTTTTAGAGACCGGAGAGTTATTTTTCGATCAACCCCTGGACCTGGGAGTCATTAGAGACCCGGGAGTTATTGAAGACGGGGAGTTATTGAGACGGGGAGTTATTGGAGGAAATACGGTATTTTAAGTTTAACTGTAACATTGTCTAACCTATATATCTCCATTGACTATTTCATATTTAATTACCATCTCAAGTTTAATTGTGATGTAGTCAAAGGCTGTAACTAAAACACGCACCAAAATACTGATTTCCCGCAGTAAATACATAAATAAAAGTATTTCTCAGTGTTTTCCAAATTGTAAAATTTTTTTTTTGAATCAACATGTAGCCCTAAATCTCTAGTTTCTAATGAGCTATCAACTGGTTCAGTGTGTCTGAAAGTGAGAGCACTAATGGTTTTTGAAAAACGCGAAGTATTTTCGTTGAAAATATATGTTTTAAACACATTGAGCCAGATGATCGAGAAATACTCTTGTTTATTCATTTACTGCGGGAAATCAGTATTTTGGTGCGTGAAATCAATTTTAGTCTAGTCAAATCAATCGACAATATTCTGTTTTAACTGTAATATATTGCGCATTAACTGAAATGGAGAAAATATACTATAATAATAGAGTGGAATTCGAAATTTAAAGAATTTGAAATTCCCAGCTTTTTTTTAAATTCAATCACTTTTCTAGAGAACTATCCAGCGCCGAACAACGGAGAAGCTCATCTTCGATAAGAAGAACTAGATATGTGCCTGTTCACCGCACTTTCGAACCCCTTACTGAACAGCAGCAATTGCAACGAGAACTAGAAGAGCAATTTGTAAGAAGACAGCCTAGATCTCGATCCCACGAAATTATCACTGAGAGAAGAGAGGAGGAATTTCAAGAAAGGAGAAGTTCACCTGAAAAAGACACCTACAGAGAAGAAATTTTTAAAAACTTTGCGCCAGTCATCTGCAATTTGAAGTTTTATATGATATTTTTTTACAGATTTTTTTTATTAAAAATAAAATTTTAAATTCCAAGGTGAAAAATTAAAAAATTACTATTCACACAAATTTCATTAATTTTTTTAAAAATTCAAAATGTCCCAAATTTCTTTACAAAACTTTTTTAAATTAGCTTTTAAAAGACAAATACCAATATGTTAAATATATTGGTACTTATGCTGTTGACGGCGCCACCCCAAATTTTGTTTTTTGACAATATACAACCTTTTTACATCAGAAATTCATTTATTACAAATCAAAAAACATACAATTCCGCAATTTGAGACCACAAATGATAGAAAATACACCATTAAATTTTCTTCTCCACACAAAATCAGATACATACGATGAAATAAGGTTCTTGCCGTTCCGAATTCTTTCTTTCAGAAAAATTACATAAGCGGTGAGAGCTAGCGAGGAGAAATAGAAAAGAGGGAGTAAAAATAATTGCAAAAGAACGAACAAAGCAAAAAATACAAAAATGTTTTAGCAAAGCAAAAAAAGAAAAATTTGCGGTGGCGCCGTCAACAGCATAAGTACCTTTTTCAATTTAGTTTGTTTATTAAATTCATTGCGCTTTACTAAGCAAATAGATCTTTCAAAGATCTTTGAGACTAATGTCGAATTAAGAATTAAGTCGAATTAATAATTAAGTTGAAAGGTGAATCACCTAATTTAATTATATTAGTGACATTTTCTGAATTATAATTCAATTATGAATACATTAGTTTTTTTACTAACTTTAGTTAAACGAGATATTTAACTTTTCTGAGCATCATTAAGCTATATATAAGCACAAAACACGAATTTTGGTGACTAATTTTCAATATATAACTGGAAATGGCTCAGTCAATAGCAGCTGACATAAATTTAGTAGCGTTACTAGTGGTCTTCTGTTAAAAATTTTAGTCCACTGAAATAAAAGTACATCGGTTCCTCGAAGTGTAGCTCAAATTATTGGTCAAAAACTTTTTTCTTCAAAACTTGAAGTATACGACATCCTCTTTTTCAACTTCTCGGATTCGTCCAGATATTCGATTGTGTTCAAGTGTCCAATTTATTATTTATAAGTTTAACTTTATAACTACTCATTAGCTGTTTTTATCAACAGAGTTCTGGCCAGAGCCGCAATTTGGGTAAGAGGCTTGGTTATAGGGATGTAATTACCCAAACCCCAATAAGCATCAAACCAACCTCTCCACTCGTGAAAAATAAAATACGGGGCAAAACTAAATTTTCAAAGCCGAAAAAGTCTTGAAGACTTGAACTTCATTGAATTTTTATACTAGTCCGAAAAATATTAGCCAACCTAATAAGTAGTTCAGAGCAATTTTTAGGCTTCCTAGAAGTTTCTTTAGCTGACTCAACTGTGATACTTAACCTCACCAATCGTTTACCAAAAACAATGACTTAAAGTCAGGGACGGAGATCGTACTTTTGGAAAATATTTTTGCTCTGTTAGAGACTAGCATTATGAAAAATGCAAAACTTAAGCAAAAATTAAATTAGCCAACAACGAAAAAATTTCTCTCAAAACAAAATATTTCCTTAAATTTATTTTCTATTTTTCTTTATCTTTAAAACATTGTTTCAAATTTCACACTCACCAAATATGCTGCTGAAAATCGAAATGTATTAAAAAGTACTTTTAGCCTGAAAAGTTGCTATAAACGTTTAACAAATATGAACAAATATGCTGTCGAAATTAACAATTAACAAATATGCTGTCGAAAATCGAAGTGTATTGAAAAGCACTTTTAGCCTTAAAAGTTGTTATTAAACTCTTTAGAAAAAATTTTTGCACTTAAAAAATTTTTTGTACTACTTTTGTTTGGCCTTTAAGGATAAGTTTTTTAAATCACCTCAAAAGCGTGGTTTAAATGGCATTTCTTCAGTCTGGCTTTTTTCTAAAAAAGCTCAACTTGCTTTTTTAAACAAATTATTAGTTTGAAGCACCTGCTTAAAAATTTAATTGCCAGACGCTTTTAAATTATTTTCTTTACTTGTGTGAATTTGAAAATTCGGAAGGTCTACCATTATATATTTTTGAATACTATAACAAGTCTTGCTCAAAAAATAAAACAACCATGGATTGTATATTTCCATCCAGAAGAATACAAAAGGTTCTATTCTTGCTTCAATATTTCAGTAGATGAAGTGCACTGGAAAAACGACAACATATTGTAGAAGGCAGTATTGTTTTGGCATTGACTACCATCTATTACCTGGGTTTAAAACGCTAACATGTACAGTCGAACACGATAAACGGTCCCCAGCTGGAACAACACTTTTTTAGCCCTATTTATTAATGTTTTTGTCAATACTGTACCGACAGTCTGGTGCTGATTATCGCAAAGTATTGATCTAGCTGATTGTTTTCAAAATCCCAGAACCTTCCTTCTTAAAGAGCGAAAACTCGATAAACGGACACTTGTTTCTAAAATAGGGTCTCCGTTTATCGAGGTTTTGCCTTTTTAGAAGAAAAGTTGTTGAATTTTGAAAAAGGTCGGGAAAATTGTCATGTTTGCGATAGTCAGCACCAGACTGTCGATACAGAATTGACAAAAATAAAAAATAAATCGGGCTGAAAAGTTGTAGGACCCAGCTGAGGAACTAAGTTTGTTCTAGTCGGTTAACGGGGCTACTTTTTTAAAATCTTCCACGTCATTAAACAAATTAGAGTGAAAAAAGCAATTTTAAAAAGGTGCTCCGATAATCGACTAGAACCCTAACTTCGTGTGTTCTTTTATCGAGTTAGACTGTATTGAAATTTAAATTACAAAAAACATTGTTTTTCACAAAGGCAACCGCTTGGTCTTAATATCTTGAACAGCTCACGCCTGACTATCTGGAATCGTAAATTACAGGTTATCATATCCCTTGAATAAAAACCTTAGGAATCATATTTTCAACTTTATTTCACTCTTTTCAAATCAAAAAGTTGCATTAATTTTATAACGAGTGAAATGTCAACTGTCTCATGCCATCAATACTGTGTTTGAATGTAACACACTTTCACAATGAGTCGCATTCGCACCTAGGAGATGGTGATCAGATTTTATCATGACGCTTCAAGTTCACGAAATATTTGATCGCTAAAAGTGATCAAACGCTTGACAACTTCTCAACATGACAATTCAAGTTTTTGAACCAATTGTAAATTTTCTCAAAAACAATCAAGTTTAACATGCCATAAAAAAATGCGGCCCATAAATGGTATTAAAAAAAATATGTGTGAAAGTTTTGGTCAAATGACTTTAGTTGTCAATAGATGTGTGGCAATATTCTCAGCCGAAGTTGAAAATTGATTTTTGGAGGTAATTGTATTTTTTTCGAACCTAAATATGAAGCTTTTTGGCTTTTTATCTATAGAAACTAGTGAAATTATATTCCTCAGAAACAAACAAGTGACCTCAAATTGAGGTCCTCAATGCATAAAAGCTAACTTTTTTACAGTACCGGGTTAGCCATTTTAGAGTTAGACAACTGTAAAAATGTTTTTATTTTTGCTGAATAAGGTTTAGTTTTGAAGTACATAAAATAATTCATGCTTCATTTTTTCTATTAATCTGCCACTTCTGCCACTTTTTATTTATTTCCGCCTGCAGGGTAACTTAGTCTCTAAATATCTTTAATATTTGGCCCTTTGCAGAAAGACATATGCTGTGTGCCAAAGTTTTCCTTTTCATCCTAGGAGTCACTTGAAATAATTATCTGTGCAAAAGAATATGAAATTCTTGACGCTACTTGCATATACACCCAGCCCCCCACCAAATCATAATTTTAAAAGTGTTTAAAAAACACCCTATTTCGACTATAATCGCCTCAGGAGTTCGAAGAACATTATTTTGAAGTTCTGGTCAATAAAAAATCGATTTTTTGACACTTTTACATTTTGACTTTTCACCTGTTTTATCATGTTTTGGTCACTGGAGCTGGGCGAAAATAGTCTCTAAATTCATTTTTGATCAAGAGTCTTGGCTCAGAATTATGTCTAAGGTAAGTAAGTGCGCGCATCTCTAACCTACACCCCCTGCGCCCCCGAAAAGGGCAAGGGGGCTTGGTGTGCTTGGGGTTGAGATGCGCAACCCACATACCTTAGACGCAAATCACTCGAAATTGACTCTGGATGCATAAAAATTGTATGCATTCAGAGTTTCTTTTATGCGGTAGGCCCCAGTCGACAAAACTATGTTTAACATTTCCCTTTTTTGTTCAAAATTGTCACTATTTGGTCCATTTTTGCCCTAATACGGCCATATAATCATTCAAAAATGGTTGAAATGGGTACTTTTTGGTGGTCCCAAAACTCGATTTTAATTGACCAGAATCAAAAAATGCCTTTTCGAGCTTCCGAGGCGATTTTAGGGTTGTGATGTAGGGTGTTTGGAAATTTAAAAAAAAATTGATTTGAGGGGGGGGGGGGTGTTATATGCAAGTAGCGCTAAATTTATTTTTGCAAAAATTTTAAAAATGTTGCAATTTTCAGATTAATATATACTACTAACAAGAAAGACTTAGCTGTAACTTGAAGAAATTTTGAGTAATAAAAAAATTCTGCGCTATTCTTGCAGAGCGTACCCTAATCTCTTGTGAATTCGGCTGCTCACGTCTGAAAACTAACAAATTTTTGGTAGCCCATATCCAAGGTCACTTATGAACAAATATGATGTGGTTATCGAGGTGTTTTCAGAACTTTGAGTGATCCTTGTACCACCTTTGTAGACCTTCAGAGCTGGCAGCTAAATTGTCTAAAAAATGAGGCACCCTTTGCAAGAACATGCAAAAAGAAACTTTTTATGAAAATAACTCTAGGACACAGTCAGCTTTCTTTTTCTGTTAGAAGAAATTAAAATATATATTTTCAATAATCGAAAATTAGGATGGCGATATCTACTTGATACAATGTTTGTCGCTGGGTAGCTATTGCATTTTTCATATTATGGCCAGTCACCTTTACTGGTCTCTATTTTAAATTGGTTCGTTAATCCTTTCGTTGGTTATATAGAGACGAGCAGGCTGGAAATGTAAGTCAAAATTCTAGTTTTGACATAATATTAAACTTTGATTTTCAGTATGTGGCACAGACGCATTTAATCTGGATGGAGCTAATTGTGCATAATTGTTCCTACTTTGTATATTGTCTTTTCAATA